>VWYI01012857.1:58395-91539 GCA_013399455.1 Anthoscopus minutus | reverse complement strand
AAAAAAAAAAAAATTGCATGTATCTTCTTTGGTGCTTTCTTGAGATAAAATGTGTCTTAATATTTTTTCCAGACATTCGGGACAGTGGGGGACCTAAGCCTGTGATGGTGTATATTCACGGAGGGTCCTACATGGAAGGCACTGGAAATTTATATGATGGCAGTGTTCTAGCAAGTTATGGGAATGTGATAGTCATCACAGTCAACTATCGCCTTGGGGTGCTTGGTAAGAAGCTTTCAGCTTTCCACTAATCCCTGCTACCTGCAATGCAATTCATATTAAATGTGAGAATGTACTTAAAAAAAGAAAAAGGTAGAAGAGCGGCAACAAGTGTTTTTTAAATTGTCTTTGTCAAACAGAAGGTTTGTATTCTGGGGATGAGATTTAAAGATGTTGCAGGTGTTTTCTAGAAGAGCCTGCTGTTGTGCTGCATGAAATGGGTATTTCCTTTGCTGAGCTGTCCAGGCAGAAGAGTTTCTCTTTATTAGTTTCCTTTTTTTGTTGTTGTTTGTTTCTGTGAATAACACTGATACTTGAATTCATAGTTAGGTAAATTAATTTTTTTTCAATAATTAAGCCATAGAGGATGGGGTTTTCTATTGGAATGAATGAGACTAACTTTTAAGCGCCATGATTTTTTCATGCTTTGAAAAAGTAAAGGATGTTATGAAAACATCTTTTTACCTGTTTGTTTTGAACTTCATTGTGTTTTTGAGAAGTGGTATTGGTATCATTCAGGTACCTTCAGTATTTCTTTTTGAGATAATTAATTAGAGAATGAAAGAGTTACCTTTGATTGTTTCAAATACATGCTGTTGGTAAAGGTGTGTGGTCTCTCTCTGGTACCTTGTATTTATGGAAAAAAAAATTACTCTGCTATTTTCTTGTAGTCACATGCATGGTAAAATCCACCAGCTCTTGAGACAATATGATTGTTAGGGGGTTTTTCTGCATATTCTACCAAAATATTGCATGCTAATACTCCTGAAAGCAGGAGCTGGGTCCTGGGATATAATGGAGATCAGATCAGTAACTTCAGAATACTTACAGAGGTGCAAGGATGTTCCCTTAACATCTGAAAGGCTGTGACAGACCAAGTGTCATTCACAGCAGAGAATTTATTCTCAAGACCAGTCAATTTTATTTTCAAATGTCTGCTACTCTGCTTTACTTTTGGGTTGTTGGTTTTTGTTCATCATTGCTCTGTTCTTGCCGTTGTGAATTTGCTTAGCCCAGTGCCCAAGTGCATTGCTTCTGCTTTGCTCATCTGGGTAATTTTCTTCCAACAGTTTCATTTTTGTTAAAAATTTGACATCTTAATTTCAGGGAGAGGGAATGGATTTTGACTTTAGATTTTGAAATTTAGTCTACTGTCACTGTGTTTTACAAGAGACAGAATAATTTCCAGAGACATCATTACTATTATTGTCTGGATTTATTTCCCTGGTACTGGAGGCTTCACTTGTGATGTAACACTTTAAATAAGAAAGTTCTGGTATTTCTTCCTCCTGTTTTCCAATTAAGTGATGACTTCAAGTGCTGGACACTTATTAGTACAGCAGTTAATAATCTGTTACCTGTGCCTCTAATCAACATTTCAGTTTGACACCAATGCCTGTCTTTGATGTCTCAAACATGTCTCTGTATTATATGCCAGTATAAAAAGAAATGAAAGAGCTGGGTTTTGTGTATACTATTTAGCCTGATTCCTAAGTCATTAGTAATTGCAGTGTTTAAAAGGGCTAGTTGCTTGAAAGATGAAAATTAATAAACCTTTGTTGATGATAATGGGTTTTCCACTTGAAATTAACACTGACCACTGAAGTAACCCACAGCTAACATCTCACTGAGTTTAGGAGGATTTCATTTTTGTTCATGTCTTTGTGATTCTTTGGGCTTCATGGTCTTTACTGAGCCTCAAGGGTCAAAGAGCTGATTTTAATTTAAGTGGAACCTATTACAGTAAAATATCAAAAATTCACAGCAGAATCCAGTGATTAGTAGGAATACTTGATACTACTCTCTGCCAACCCTGTGAAAGGTTTGCAGGGTTTTCTTAGTAAAACCAAGGCTGTGTATGTAGAAGTCCTACATATCTACTGTATTTGGTGCAATGCCTATCTCTCATGTATTAAATAAATAATGACGGTGTATGATTAAATAGGTAGTGGAGAAACAGAGCAACAGTCAGAAAAGAAAGTTTGAACAGTTTAAATTTTTTCTGCTTTTCCTAGTTTTCTAATCTGCAGATACCATCAGAATAGGACTGGGCATAATCATAGTAGATATCAGCTTTTTAATTTGATATTTTGAAACTCTTGTTCCTCCTTGCTCAAACAGAATGCTACCCTTTGCAGTTGCATTAAGTTATGAATTTACAGAAGCATAGAGAACAAATTCCCAGCTTCCCTTACCTGATCATATCCCACAGGGTGAGAGGTCCAGCTCCACTGCCTGCTGCCTGTGGGATGCTTGGATATCACTTCGCCACTGTGTGAAATGCCTGGCTTTGCAGGCAGAAGGAAAGTTTAAGGAATTATGAATCACATGAGAAGATGTAGGGATGAAATAAGGTCTCTTTTCTCCCTTTGAGCATGTCTTCTCCCTTTCTCCACACGACCTTTATTGGTCTGGTGTCTTGTATCAGGCTCCTGTGGATTTTTGTCTTTTATAGGTGATCTCTGTGAGTCGTCTGCCATCATTTCACCAGATACTGACTTTTCTTAAATAAATAAACTGATAAATCATTATAATTCAATAAATGTTTAGAGCTGAAATAATAACATTTTCTTCCAGACCAATCATGATGGGACTGGAGATGTATTTTGTTATTAGGTTCCTCACTGTACTACTATTAAGTCCACAGTAGACAGCTTTTGATGCAGTTCAGATTATCTTCCTGTTTATTCTGAGCTGAAAGACCCTTCTTATTATGGACTAATCTCCTCCAGGAGCTGTGGTTTTTGGAGATGCAAGATTTACTTCTAAATAAAATGTTAGAAAATGCTTAAAAGTTAAATCCACTTGGTAAAGATAAAACAAGAATAAAAATTAAGGAATGATGGAGCAGGCGCATCTAAAATAAAAATAAAAACCAAAACAAAATACACTAACCAAACAATCCAACAAAAACCCAAAGCCCTGATGAGTTCCCTGGCCCAATTTTGTCTTTGAAACAAGTCTGAGAATGAAAGTCTGTTAGAAAGTGTCCTTAGATAAAGATGATGGAAAAGAGAACTGTTTGCCCTGGGAAATTGGGGACTACTGAATAAGAAGTCATTGGAAACACCCTATGTCTTCTTTCGATTCTTTCTGAATGCAAGTCTTGTACAAGCAATTTCACCAAGAAGGAATACTGCAGAAGCAGTCTAATAGCCTTGAAGGACAGTGCAGATATATTTTTATGGCTTCTCTTTGGGAAAGGGCAGATATGAAGACAAGTTTGGATTTTAAACTCAGCTGATAGAAGATGTCAAATGTTTTTATATATCCACCTGGTAAAAAGTAGGAGCATTTTATTTAATTTTCATTAAGAAATGGAAAAGATTTATAAAAGGAGTCTATTCAACACCCGGGAAAGATCATGATGGACAGATTTAATACTGCCAGTGCTGTTTTCTGTGTTCTTTCTTATGAAAGGTTTATTTAGAGAAGGAGAATGCTTTGGGTCACCATTGGCTACTACAGCTTTCAGTTTCAATAGTGGAGAGAAAGGACAGAGCTGGGTTTTGCTAACTGGGAATTTGTTTCTTCATTTTATTAATTTATGTTCTTTGCTCTTGGTTATCTTTAAGCCACAGGACTTTAATAGAACTTTCATAGCAAAAAAACATTTGTATTTAAGCTCAGAAACTGAACAGGGGAAGGAATAATGACTTAGAGAAATCTCGAGTTTGAGCATTGCTTTAAATTTCCCATTTTTACCCCTCTAAGAGGCAGTGGTTGTCCCTACAGATACACTAAATTGTTATTCCAAGGATCTGGGTCAAAGGTGGTAATAAATAAAAAGGAAAAATAGTCTGTACTTTGTATTTTCAGTTAGGCATTCTGATAATATCTGCCTTGGGAAGGCAAGTATCCTAAACTTTTAGACCAAAATTAATGTCAAAATGCTAGTACACCCAAGAGTGAGATTGTCCTCTTTATGCCTTCTTTAATTATATGAAATTTTCCCTTTTGAGGAGGATATAGGAACCATTACTGTAATTTAATCTTGCATTTATACTGTCACCCTCTAGTCTGAGAATATTGCCTGGGATTACTGAATAGAAAACACTTACCCAGGGGTTCCAAAACTTCAATTTTTATATTTTTTTTCCAGCTGGTACTTTTAATCCTGCAAGTAAAGTCACTGCAGCAGACTGGAAGCTCTGGTACCATTACTCAGTACATTATTTCCCAAATAACTGCACTGAAATCAATGGGGCTCTTCAGTGCAGGGCATCCCCTTGGGACAGAGCCTGAGTGACCATAATTTGAAGGGATGTGATGAAGAATGAGGGTACAGGAAAGGTATTTGTTCCTCCTGCACAGAACTGCTCCTGAGAAGAGCTGTTCTTAGAAGTCTGTTGTGTTTTCCAGCCCAAAATTCCATTTTTCAGTATTGTGTTGTGTGAGCCAGCTGAGCTGGCTGCAGCATTCATGCCAAATAAAACACACATTAGTGAGAGAAAACAGAACAGAGCAAAAAATACTGTCACAAAAGCCATCCCTTACCTTTTCTAGTTACTCTTGGAGCTTTATGGATAATTTAGGGACAGAGGATGAGTCTTATTATGCCATAAAACGTTTTGTTGCTCTCTGTCTGGATACATCAGGAAAACACCTCAGGTTTGAACACATTTGCTGCTGTGCACAATGATGCCAACCTGCAATCTCTTATTGGCCAAAGAGGTTCATGAAATACAAGGACACAGCCCTGCAGCAAGTGTTGGGCAACCTGTGCCAAGCCCAGAATTTCTGCCCTCGTCCATCCTGCTCTCAGCAAGGAGCTGCACACTCCCAACAGGCAAAAAAACAAAGCACAACCTTTCCTTTATGAGCAAGTTTGAGTGCATCAGTGCTGTGCAGTTCCAGAATGCAGCCTGGTGAACGCTTTCATGGGATGAAGAATTATCAGCTGACCATGTGCAGGTCACAGAGATGAGAATATATTATAATGAAATAATAAATAAATGAATATATTATAATGAAAGCTACTTCAGAGCAACTTGGAAGTACCTGCCTATCTCAGGAGTCTAATTCCTTTGGGATTGACTAGAAGGTACTGTCTTGTTTTAATACTTTTCTCTTTTTAAATAGAATAGCATACCATAATATTTTCTCACTGCTTTTAAACTAGATCTGCTTTTTTCACTGTTACTCTGATTTTTCAAATTTGTTAATTTGATTTACCCTAATTCTGGTAATTATATACTTTATATTGTCTCCATCACATAGTTTAGATAGGGATTTTTTTTACTGCCTTGCTCTTCTCTTTATTTTGACAGCATGGTAACACTACTGAAAATTTTAAAAAGATGATTAAAAATATGATTTAAAATAATGCATAAAACAGATATAACACTTTCAAAAATGCCTTCATATGCAATTAAAAAGCTTTGATCAAGTTTATAAAGATATTGTGATGAACTAGTGTTTTCTTTCACTTAAGTCTTTTTGCAAATATAGCCTATTATGTTCTTATTCTGCAGCCTGGAGAGTTGTCTCTCCTGAAAAGAAGCCTTTTCACTTCAGTAAAAGTAAGCATCTCATGACATAGTGGCTATTCAGTGAAAGTAACAGTGCAATAAGAAGGTTTATGTTAGTTAGCTATCAAAGGAGATCAAAAATGTACAAAGACTCTTTTTCCTACATTGCTTAGACTGTGGGGTTTTCTTTTATAGTTCACAATTTAATATCCAGTAAAAGTGGGAAAATGTTTGATCATTAGCTTTGGTGACAAGCACATCCATTATCTTTTTATGAAACCTTAAAGGTACTGTCAGGAGATGGCATTTTATTCCAGCTTTGCTGCACCTCTAAAGGGTCTCTGATGAGCCTTTTCTCTATTATCCATTTCCTAAGATGTTTGAGTAAAAATGATAGATGAGCAGAAGATTATATATTATTGCCTAATTAAAAGTACATTACATTGAAAGTAAAGATGGAAAATTAATAGCAAAACACATCAAAATGTGCAGTCAAAAATCATTCAAGTTTCCTGAAGTGGAAGACATGCAAGAAATGTTAATCTGTAAATACTTTTACAGACCCCTGGCATCTTCATAACAGTTTTCCTTTCGATATAAATGAAATTTTAATATTTTAGGATTACACAGTAGAGAAGGTGTCCAGAAGGCCTGATCTGATCCCACCTTAGCCTGAGGCATCACAGAGTCTTGGTATGAAGCCCTCCAAATGAATTTGATTCTAGATAAATAGGAGGAGTTAAGATAGAGAGAGTACTGCAGTTATCTATTCCCCCCGGTGCTGTACTTCACAAGGGCTGATTTACACATCCTTGGAATTCTAAAAATGTATTAGACAATTCTTATTTAATATAGCAGGTAACCTCAGGGCAGCCCAGTTTGCAGGAGGCCCAAGCACAGCTCATCTAGATTTGCACTGCCCTAATTTCATAGGCCCATTAATAGAATTAGCATTCAAATCTCAGACCTGCTGTAATTAATGATATCTTAGTGGGGGTTTTTTTTGTGAGTTAGTGCCAGCCAAAGGGAGGTGGGGTATGCAGTGGAGCAGAAAAAGAAAGATTTCCACACTTGGGTCTGCACCAGCAACGTGGCAAAATGGATGTGAGGTTGGATTATTGACTAGAGATCTTTAAAGGGTCAACTGCAAAGCACAGCAGTCAAGATATTTGTGAAATGGGAACCCTGAATAAACAGTGCACTCTTAAAATGAACCATTTCTTTTCTATTTGTGCTTTTTCTAGCACAGCCAATTGACATTATCCACCTGCTTGGATAGATGCATACAGACACCAGCTTCTCTATTTTTTAAGGCACAAAAGCATAATTTTATTTGCCATTGAATAGGTTTCTATCTTGGTACAGGTACATTTTAAATAACATGTTTATTCTCATGTTTTTCACTAGACTTATCTTTTGGTAAACAGAAAAATAACAAATGACAAACTTTAAAACTGTTCATTTAGGCATAAGAGCAGTTTGTGTCATTTCTGTCAAGAAAAATTACTTTTTGGTAAGATAAATTTCCTTCATCAATATTTAATCATATAATAAAAGTATCCCAGTTTTTCTAAATAGAAGATTTATCTTTGAGAGCAGAATAAACTTCAGCATGATAATATTTGCAAAATAGGAAGAAAAAAGCCCTCATTGAAGACAAGTTATAAATACCTTACTGCCTTAGAAAAAAAAAATCAAAATCTTTGACCCTATTATCCTACATGAGGTTATTTGCAATTTTTATCATCTACCTATGTGCAGCTACCCTCACTTTGCTCCAAGTAATATCTGATCAAATTACTTTTGCACCATCACTGATCCCCATGCAAAATCTTTAACCTAGTGTATTCTGAATATTTCAGCTGTACAGTAGTACCTGTATTTTACACTACACACTATCCTGAGCCTTTGATTTTCTTGTGACGGGATGGGAGAATTCTTGGGGAGCCAGATTTGGCTCCATCCTTAGAAGCAAACAGAATTTAGGCTGCTCTGCCTTTGCCAGGATGCCAAACTTCCTAGGAAAGGATCTGTCTGACTGTAAGCCAAGAGGTGGGGATAAATTAAGATTTTTATGCAATTTGTATCTCACTGCAGAGCATTCCCACACAAAAATAATCCTCTGAGTTCCCAATATTCTGGTTTTCAACCCAAGCAGGAAAACATTCAGGAATACTCTGCAGCTCAGCAGCTAAGTCAAGTCTGTGCCCAGCCTTGGTGGGTCAGGAATTCTGCACTCCTGAGTTTTATGCAGCTGTCATTCATGCCTAGAAAAAAAAAGCTGAATGAAAATTCTTTTGACATTTATGATGGAAGTAGCGGGACAAGTAGATAGAATATTTCTAAATTCCCAGCTGACAGCATTTAATTACATATATTAAAATAGTTTTCTGAAGCTTAAATTAAGTACTTCTGTATACTGTGGGGCTTTGGAAGAAATAAATAACTTGACAGGGATTTCCATTGCAAATATTGCTCTCATTTTTCACACATTTCAATTGCATGAAATTCCTCATTTAATGGGATTTTTCGTGTGCAAATTAGTTTACATATATGGGTAGTAGCTCAAATATTATTCTGATACTTCCTTGATGTAGTACCTCATGATATTTTTGAGTCAGTTGAACAAGATCTGTATTTTAAGATTATAGCAGCACTTTTTAATGGTTAAAAAGAGTAATATGAACAATAGATCTAGAGGCACAAAACTCTCTCGGCAGCAGTACTGGCAAGAGAGAGTCCTAAATTTTTTCTACTATTTAATGTGTGCTCCATGTGTAAATGCCTGCCTCAGACAACCTAGAAAATACTACAGTAAAAATGTTGCAATTTGCATTACCTTCTAACGGAGAATATATAGAAGACTGCATTGTTTGATATATTGATTTCTTACATCCCCAGAAGTACTGGCAAATAAATATTATTTTGGCAAAACTGCATTTGAATACATTATTGCATGAAAAACTGCCACGTGGAGGTCCCTGAAAGGCCAGAGGAAATGCTGTATATTGGTTAATATCCCTTGTTAAGCAAAGTATGAACATTGCCTTCCAGCAAATTTAAATACTAGATACTAATGCATTTGTAAAAGTATTTTGAATATATCTTGTGTTGTATACGTTGCAAGCTAAAAATATTTTTGAGGAAAAGAAAGATTCTTTCACATCCTTAATTAAGAATTTGAAATATAACCTCCATGTTTCAGGGGGTTTGCTGCTTGAGAAATAAATTGTACTGGCATTTTTCATTGTTCTGCAGTAATTTTTCACTATTTTTCCAAGATCCTAATGAAATAGAATGAAAGGGAATTAAGCAATCTTTGTATGGGAGACTCACTACACATTCAAGAATTCTACTAATTTTAAAAATAATTTTTGTTGTATTTTTTTATAAGTTCTTGGATATTTGTTTTTATGAAATCTCCTTTATTCATTATAATTTGTTCATTTTCTCAAGGCTTTCCACCAGGATTTTGGTTGGGGGATCTTAAATTACCATAGCTATGCTGACAAACTTCTTTACTATTTATTTTACTGTTGAAGAATGAATTGTTCAGTACAGAAGCACAAAGTATTAAAAGAAAGGAGGAAGAGCAGCACATAGCTCCAAATAATTTCGAAAAGATTAGGCAAACATATCCCTAAGCTGTTTTGCTTACTTGGGTTCCAACATCCCCTGAGTTTGGTAAGCACTTTTTTGTGTCACCTCACTGATTCCAACAGGAAACACATGGAGAAACAAATTTCTTCCCAAAATATTTGTTCCCATCTCTGCTTGTTGGTGTAATTTATTGCACATTAATTGATTTGCTTCTCTGACTTTAATTTTCCTTTCAGCTCCAGGTAAATGCTGTGTCTCCACTGGAGATGAGTTTGCATTTCACCTCTGAGGCTTTTCCAAAGCAGTGACCCTATGGGGTGTCCTTCACTGGGCCCCCTGTGTGCTGTGGGGCCAAAGGCCATGTGCTTTCAGCTTCCCATGAACCATATTAATGACCCTGTAAAATGCACTCCTGAGCACCCTGGGGATGTTATAATTAATCACTTCATTACAACGTGACTCTTGATAAATGTTCTCTAAATATTTTCCTTTTGCCATTATATAGTTCTTAACAAGGATGGATAAATCATGGTGGACTGCAAGGGAGAGGTTCACATTAAAAGGAATATTAACTTTCTCTCCACCACTTTTTTCTGATCATTTGCTTCTCCCATGGGGAAAGACTCAGAGAGTTGGGTTTGTTCAGCATTCAGCTCTGAAACCTTCAGTGACCTAATTGTGGCTTCTCAGCACCTGGAGGAGCTACAAAATCAGAGAGGGACTTTTTACAAGGGCCTGGAATGAGAGAACAAGGGGGAATGGTTTCAAACTGAGAGTAGGTTTATATCAGAAACAAATTCTCCCCGGTGAGGGTGGGGAGCCCTGGCACAGGGTGCCCAGAGGAGCTGTGGCTGCCCCATCCCTGGAGGTGTCCATGGGCTGGATGGGCTTGGAGCAGCCTGGGATAGTGGCAGGTGTGCCTGGCCAAGGCAGGGCATGGGACTAAATGACATTTAAGGTTCATTTCAACCCAAACCATTCTATGATTCCATGACTTAAAATTTTCTCTTTTGATGCTTCATGGGTTTGCACATGCTGTGTGTTCAAAGCTTAAAGCCCCTTTCATTGTTTTGTTCCTCCTGTTGTTGTACCTGATAGATGTTTGGATGCACACTGTTTGAATTTTGATTGTCATTAGGTTCTTGAATTACTATTAAAGATAACTTAAAATGGAAATGTACTCATTAGTTCATTTATTTTCTTTCTGATAAAAAAATCTCTTGACAGCTACTTTGCAAACACAGAGTTTTTCTGATGTGGGTCCCCTCCAGCTGAAAGTGTTCTTTAAAAATGTTATTGATAAATACTTCACCTGCATTTTCCAGCAACCAAAAAATTCAATATCTTTAGTAGTGTCTGAATTTCATCTTCGCCATTTTCTAAGTAAATGTTGTAGAACTAGTGATCACAATTTCAAATTTAAGGTTCCATTCTTAAATGGCTTTAAAATAATGCACACATTTATTTTCCTTTCCTCCTCATAAGTGCATAATGTTGCTTTTTTATCCTTTGAAAGCTCTATATAGTTGTTGGCTGGTTTCTTTTTATAAATATTTCATAAGTGTTTTGATCTCTGGTTCAAATTCAACCATGATAGCAGATGTACTTGTTGATAGGTTTCTATTGAAAGGTCTGTATACAAACAAATTTACAAACAGGAGTGTATTCAGTAGGTGTAGTGGAACTGAAAATATTGAAAAAAGTATTATGAAGAATAAGTTCTCAGTTTTAACCTTTTTTTACATACAAAAAATGTCATTGCTGGCTATAGTGTATCAAAGTTGCAGCTGAGGGTTAGAAAAACATCTGGATCATCTTACAAACATTGAAAAAAGCCTTTCTCCTGCAGACAATGTTGGCTTGCAACCAGATCCAGTTCCAGGCTATCACAGAGCAGGTCCTCTTGCGAGGTGGGAGGTGAGCAGCTGTCATTAAGAGCCATCAGCTTGGCTAGAACCTGATCTATTTTTGCCAGGACCAAGCACAAACAGCAGATATTATGTTTGTACCAACAAAGTTTTACATCTATGGAAGAAGATGTACTCCTTCCTCCCTGAAGGAGTTGCAGGTTTTGATTCTGCTGCCTTTAGCACCAAAGAAAACTGGCTCCAAAAGTTTGTTTCTCTTACTCCCATTCCTGTGAGCAGCTCTGTGGCTCCTGAAGTCTGCAGCATTCCAGAAAGACTCTGAACGAATTCTGGATATTACATTCAGAGTATGTGAGTCTTGCTCTGCTTTTACACGGTTCCCTTACAACACTCCAACTAAATAATTTTGAAAAATGAGCCCAAGAGGTTTTCTTTTCCATTAATGACTGAATGCTGGCATTTGGATGATGGAAATAGATATGTTCCTTTGTGTGACTGTTCAGATGGGAGCTTTTGTCATGAGATTGTGCTTTTCATTTACATGAGCTCTTAGTTTTCTACTGCTAAAACTTTTTAGTCCTTTTAAAGCTCTTCCCATCACATTCTCTGAAGTTTCTCAGTGTTTCCTCCCAGGAGATCTCTATGATTTAGGTAAAGATAATCAATCTCACTGAGAGAAACAAAATTACTTATGACAATCAATGTGTGCCAGCAGTTGTTGTTAAAGTCATCCTGCAAAGTTGCAGAACATACTCACAACCTGGTCCTTAACTTCCCCCTGCCAATTGAGCAATATGCAAAAAGCCAAAGGAAATTAAACAAGCATGTGAAGGGGTGTGATTTCACTGGCTTCCATGTGAGTTAATAGAGAACGAGGAAGATTTAAAAAAACAAACTCAAACGCTCAGTGGCATCCAGCAGAAGGATAAATGGCAGTGGGCACTAAGTATAGAGGAAAGTCCAAAATTTAAAACTTTGTTCTGAGGGTGGTCAGATGCTGGATCAGGTTACCCAGAGAGGCTGGGGAGTCTCCAGTTCATGGAGATATTCAAACCCTAGCTGGACACAGACCTGTGTAACCTGATTTACACAGCAGGGGAGGTGATGAACTGGTCTCCACAGGTCTCAGCTACCCTTAGGCTCTGATCCTGTGATTCAGTGATTCAGTGATTCTGTGACTGATTCTGTGATTCTGTGGTCTTAAAGCAGAGCAGTGGATCCCAAGCACTGTGAGGGAGCAGATGAATTATTCTCTAGACATCTACCAGCTCTTATAACACCTGATTATCTTTGTCAGCCTTCTCTCTGCATATTCTGGGCTCACCTGAAAATGAGCTCACCTGCATATTCTGGGCTCACCATTATAGATGTCTTAGGCAAAAAAAAAGTGCAAAGCAATAACCACACTACTGCCTTTTTTTGCCACCACCAAATGTATCCTCTACTCACATGTGCTAAGGTTTCAGCCTGTGGCTCATGAGCACAGAAGGGATTACTTATTCTATCATGCCAGTGGAGAAAACTGCTCTGTTTTGACAGCCTGGCAGTGAGATAATGATCTGTCTCCTGAAAACTTAACCAGGCTTATGTCCAGAGCAGAGGTGCAGAAACTTTTTCACACCTAAGCCTTTCCAGGCCTTTTGGTAAGCCCTGCCCTTTAGTGCAGCATTACCCAGGAATTGAGCAGGGGGGTGGAGGAGGTGGGTAAGGATCAAATGGTCACAGGTTAGGTCATGCAGAGTCTTATGTTGTAGCTTTCTCTGCTGGAATTTGGGTTTTCAGGAATGGAGCTCCTGATTTTAAGGAATCCTAAAGAATGCCTGCAAGTTATAAGACATTGAAAGGCTACATTTTCTCTTCCTTCTTTGTCTTTTTTTCTTCTTAGGAAAGGATCCAGTGTAAGCTGTATGTTGACTTGGTTTAGTTTGGTGCCAGCCCCCAGTCACTGGCATCCTGGGTTTTTTCTTTGTTTTTGTCATGCCAGGAGGTTTCCTCTGTGCTGTCATTCATCTCACTGTTCCTTTTCCAGACAATTTGGCAAGTCCTGAGGACATATTTTTTCACATCTCTTGATGCATATTGAAAAATCACATGTTGATAAAGACCAATTTCTTGAATAAAATTTGCCTGTGCTACGGATGAATACATCGCTTAGGGTACATTAGTGAAATTCTAAAACCTCACTTTTTGGAAGCTGATCATACACTAAAAGCAGCAAAAAGGAAAAAAAAATAAATTGCCAATTACAGCTAATAGCTTGCTGCAATTGACATGAATAAAGCATTTTGAAGGTACTTTTAAAAGCAGCTTCTCAGTAAATCCAAGTAGTGAAATGTTTTGGAATGAAGCATTTGCAAAAAGGAGGTTAAATATCCTGTGCTTAACAACTTGCAGAACCCAGAAATCTATTTTAGAGACATATTTGGGGATTTGTTTGTAAGAATACAACTGATAAATGGGTTTGTTTTCCCTTGAGAGTGTTTACATATATCTGATACTATTTGCTGCATCTCCTTAAAACCATCCTCCCCCAAAAAATTTTAGTTTTAAAAAACTATAAAAAATACAACCCAGTGCTAGTGACAAACCTTATTATTTCATTAAGTCTTTTCAATATTATCGACTCTTTAAATAGCAATATTTCTAAGGTGAATCAAACAAGTCCAAGTACTTTCTCTGAAAGCTGAAAATGTATTTTGAATATTAAGTCTCACATTTTTCAGAAGGAATATTATAGTAGTTTTAAAGATGGAAGAGGTTTAAGAAGAGCAAAGAGCTTGTTATACTATGATAAGTAAAGAAGTAAAGATGACTCACCCAAACAGGGCTTTCTGAACATTTTATATATATGTATTTCTCAGCACTGTGTAAAGCACAGATGAAAGGTTAAGAGAGTAATAAACAAAGCTGGAATGTGATTTTGATGGGTAAGCTGCACTTTGATCTTCAGACTTTAAAACACTTCTACCTGGGTCAAAACTAACACAGCAGGACAAACAATCACTTTTCACTGTGCTATAAAACTCAAAATTCTTTTTTCCATGACATGCTAGCAAACATTCAGTGGCACTAAAGGATGGAAAGGGAGAATGTAGGAGTTTCAGCAATTTGTGTAATTTAGAGCATCTTTAAACATGTGTTAAATTTTTCTTTAAAGTTCTCTGATCTTTAACAAATAGCACTATAAGAATGGCATTGCAGCAACTTTAAAGCTCTTGAAAATTCTAAAAATATATGAAATTGTTTAAAACCAGGAATGAAATTGTAGTGATATCTTGAAAGAGAACAAAATCAGCGCTGCTTTTATTTCAGTTAGATAAGATTACATTTCCTTCTTTACCAAACTGTTCTGCCTTACAATTCCACAGAAACATTGAATATCCCGAGCTGGAAGAGACCCACGAGGATCATCAAAGTCCAACCTGGCCCTGCTCAGGACATTCCCAGTTTCCATTTTCTCCTCCTCATTCATTCCTTCCTTCAGAAAGATGCCTACTTCTCTTTAAGGTTCTTGGTTTCAGTGGTATTTTATACAATTAGCTGTGCTCCCGGATCTGGAGCTGTGCCATTCCTGCCCCCAGGACTGTTCCAAAGGAGGTGGAGCTGTGGCACTTGGGGATGTGCTGGAAGGCTGAACACAGGAGGGATGAATTCATGGTTGAACCTGATGATCCTGGAGGTCTTTTCTAACCTTAAATATTCTGTGATTTGCACATAGCTCCACAGTCTCACATCAGCCTGAAGAAGAGGACAGGCTGAGATAAAAGAAAGGCTATCCCAGAAGTGTGATAGACAGAAAGAGTACAGGAGGATATCCAGACCCTTCAAAAAACCATGGGTTTGATGTTTCCTTTCTTTTGCTGTGCCTGGTCTTTGTTGCTAAAATAGTTTTTGTGGGTTTATAACCTTCATGATTTCTGTTAGTCCTGATTAACTATAAATATGAGTAATTCTGCTGATTGCCGTTAGGTTGCTTACATGGATAAAATTAACAGGGAATAGATTTTTATCCAGTCTGACTTTTGGAGAATATAGCAAAGAAAATAGTGAAGGTTTACCCTTAAGGAAACTGGAAAAATAAATATTTTCCTCTTAGAATCTCAGCAAAGGAAAAAAGTGTGATTTCCACTTGAGCAGTATTTGGCCGATATATCAAATGTAAAATAATTAGTAATTCTAAGGACACTTATTATTCTTGATTATCTTAATAAAGCATTTTAGCATTTTACTGGATCACAATAGTATAAATTATCTGTTTTAAAATAAAGAAAACCCAACTTCTGAAAACAACTTTTTTTTCCAATGAAAACTACCTCCATACTGACCTTTTTATGTGCAAGATAGTCACACTAATATTACATACTGTGAATACAGTTATCACAAATGCATAGATTGTGCTTAAAAGTGTGACCATATCTTTTAATTATGTCCTTGAGTCTAGCAAATTTCAGGCAATAAAAAACTCATTAATTTTAATTGTGTTGGATCAAGCCTCCTATTTATAATGTGATGTAATTGTCCACTGCATTCCTGACATCTGGCAATAAATTTCTTGATCATAAAGTACCAGATTATATTTATTGGTGCAGGATTAGCCATCAGGCAATGGTTAGTCAGGAACAAAAAGCTATTCAGAAAATTCCTTCATCAGTGATTAGGAAATTAAGTCAGAATATACATTTATTTATATTTGTTTAGAAGTTACATTGCTCCTGTCACAATGATATCAACGTAAAGCAGATACAAGCTGTTGTTCTTGACAGAACAGTTCCATTTCAGTCTGTTAGAGGTTGAAGGGTATGCTTATTTATTCCTTTATTTTTTTCTTTTCCAGAATTTTCCACCACTGAAAATTTGGCTAGCCGGAAAGAACTGATATGCCATAAGTTTGAGCTGGCATGTTGTATTACAATGCCTTTCTGGCTTGATTTATCTGGGAAAAAAAAAGTATTTTTAGTGTCCTTTACAATTATTTCCAAGCAGAAGAGACAATCCTGGGAATACCCAGATTGCTAAAATACTCTGGATGACACAAATGCCACTGCATGCTATTTATCTGTTTGTTAATTATACCTGATTAATTAATTCATGACTTTCTCTTTGATTCATTACGGAGAGATTGATGGAGCTTATGACTCTGAGACTTCCAACACTGTAGCTATGTACAGTCCAAATATTTGGTTTCTGGGATACAACAGGGAGATTAAGATAATTTATCTCATCCCACACTTTTCATCTCAGTGGCATTTGTTTTGTCCCCCAGCCAGGGAACGCTGGCCTGGCTGCTGCCTGTGCACAGCTGAGTGGAGCCCAGGAGGGGAATGGTTATTGCTCACATCTCTCCTGTTTTACACCACGGAGCAGGTGGGGGTGGCATTTCCCTTCCCTCCATCCTGCAGCCAGCACCAGGCACTTTACACCAGTGAGTGCATGACACTTAAAGCTGTTGTAATTCCACACACCCCCAGAGACTCCGTTCCAGGGCTTCTTGTCAAGGAGTGCTCTGCTGAACTGTGTGACATGCAGGAAGGTAATAAAGGATCTGTGCCAGTCTGAAAGCCACAGCTTGATGTATCCTTACATCTATAGTAATAGAAGAGAAACCAAAAATCTGGCATCATGATCCTTTTGGTTTTCAGGAAGCTTAATCTCTTGTTCTTCACAGTAAAAAAAAACCTAAATCAAATATCATAGCTGGTCATGTATTCTCCTCCCCCCCGATGAATAGCTCATCAAAATCTTTAAAAAGTAAATAATGATGGTTGAATAAAGTGACTTGATAACTTGCTGAAGCAGTTTAACCTGTTGTAAGTTTTTATGGGACTAACTCCTTTTCTGCTACTTCTCTTCAGACTCTAAGTTTGCATAGATTTGTATGAACAGAAAATGAAAAAAGTAAATTTGCAATTGAGTAGTTTTTTCAGGGAATTCTGTAACTGTGCACGTTTTTGGTAATCGTTTCAGAAACTGAATATGCCAATATAACTATTTCTGTTCTAGAGAATAATTAAATTGTGATGCACAAGGCTATCTGAAATTTTACCAGTAAGTAAGTGGCCAAGGTGATATGTGTCATTGCATGAGTGACAGAGCAGAGGAAATAGAACAGAAATATTGGAATTATTCTTTAACTCACCTTAGATTCATTGTTGTTTATGAGCTATATGGTTCCTGGGGCTTTTTGGACAAACAGAGGGAGGTGAATGTACCAGGGCTGTGAATACACAACGCTGAATGGCAGATGTGACTTGAAGTCATTAGTTTTGGTTTGAAAGCGCAGTGTTTTTTTCAACACCTCTTTTTCTTCCTCTCATCTCAGCCATTTTTAGCTCTCCTTTTTGGTTACAGGAGATCTGTATCTAAGAAGTAAGGTTCTTCCACCCCCATCAGCATCAGTTCAGTAAATCTAGGTGTCATCTGCCTAACAGCATAATGAGCAGTAATAACTCATAATGACCATAATGAGCACTAACAGCTGAACATGTCAAATACACTGGAAAAAAGAACAGTTCCCTATGGGACTCCAGCCTCCTCAAAGTGGAGGTACAAAGTGCTCCTGCAGATAGCTCTGAACTACTGAACTGCAGTGCAGCCACAGGTTGTTCCAAAAAATCATTTCCAGAGGGAGACAGCTTTTGTTGATATTTTTTGACATTACATTCACGATAAAGTTAGATTTCTCAGAGGATTTTGAAACAAAACAGCTGTTGAAGTTTCTAACCAAAACTGAAGGACAAGTTCTTTTCATGAGAGTAGAACCACAGTGCAGATCTCCCACTGGGCACAGGGCAGGACACTGATTTGGCTTCTGGTTAAGGTGGGACCAACTTTTGTGAGAGTAGCTGGGGCATTTAAGGTAAAATGTAAAAAAAAAAAAAGAATGGTTAACTCTGTATCTATAACAAAAGCAGGTGCTGGGAGTAGCTGCAATCAGGTAGGCTGTCTGCCATTCCCACTAGTGTATGCAGCTACAGATGTCCCAAAATAATTTACTTGATTTGTCGTACACAAAATTTGTCGATTTTGCAGTTCTCATATTTTAGGTCTCTGGGACTATTCTGACATTTTGTATGAGGTTTTGTTTATTTTGTTGGGATTTTGGGTTTTTGGGGATTTTTTTTTTGATTTTGCTGTTGCACTATTTCTATAATTTCTATATTTCTATGTTTACCTGGAAAATTAAACTGTTACAGATATCATTGTGCTTCTCTTGATACTAGCTGATGCTCTATGCAGGAAATAGTAACAGTAGTACTTTTCTTGTAAAATGATCTTTTAAACCTCTGTAAAAATTCAGCTATATTTTGATCCATTCTATTCTAATCTTTATGTGTGGAAAATTTATATATGAGACTATGAAAATAAAATGAAACACCCAGGTTTCAATCCTATGATAAACAGTGAGAGAAACTGTAGGAAACAATGGGATGTGTTATCAAGTGTGTCTTCAAGCAAATTTTGGGCTTCAAAGATGTTACTGAAATAAGGCTATTGCCTAAAATTGATGCAATGTTCTTTAGCTGAAGTACTCATCAAGTTTTTGAGTGCATGCATATTTTTCTCAGTAAGTGGTCCAGTTTGTTTCACCTCAGTTAATTGCAGTCATGTGGATACGTTTGCCACATCAGAGCCTGAGAGTCTAAGAGTATCAATATTTATCAAACAACAGGGAAACATAAGGAAATATAAAAAAAATGTTGCTTTACTAATCAGCAAGAAAAGCGAGCCCAAATGTCATAATCTCCTAAACAGTCAGTGTGATGTGATACTAAATGCAGTCAGCTAAATACATCCTGAGCACAGCAGCTGACTGCACTGGCTTTGCAAAACATCTTTTATGAAACCCGTGTAGGTGGAGACTTTTTCAAGGAATGCCAGTCTGTTGTTTCTGTAATTGGAAAAAAAATTATGGCTAATCTCAAAACCTTTTTTATTTCTTGTTTTGTTTAGCTGGTATGTAAAAGAAATCAGAAACTTCTCCAAATGCTAAGAGAGAAAGTTGTCTAAATACCGAGAATTATTTTCAATAGAATAATCACTGTATGTGCAATGTTATACTTCATTAGATTAGACACAGAAAGAGTCCTGTAAGGAAGACAGCGTGACTCCTCTATGCTGACCACAGAAAATGTCTCTGCATTTGAATATGGGGTTTTATGTTCCTCCATGTCCATACATTCGGGCACACACATATGTTACAATTATTATGTAGTAATACTTGGTATGTATTTGATGTGTCACATCATTTTATGAAATATAGTTAATCTTCACTATTTCCTTGTAAAATCTATATGAGGCTTCCATCCCAGGTGAGATTCAAAAAAGAGACTTTCCAAATATCCAGCCCTGAGTCCATGAGCAGCAAAAAGGGCATTAATGGAATGACAGAAGGTTCGGGTTTAAAAAGATCTTAAATATCATTTAGTCCCAATGCCCCTGTCATGGGCAGGGATGCCTTCCACTATCCCAGGCTACTCAGAGCCCCACCCAATCTGATTTTGATCATTTCCAGGGATGGGAACCCACAGCTTCTTTGGGCAACCCATGCCAGTGCCTCACCACCCTCACAGGAATTCATTTCTTCCTAGAATCCCATCTCAGGCTGCTCCCCTCCAGTTTAAGGCCATTGTCCCTTGTCCTGTCACTCCATGCCCTTGCCCAAAGCCCCTCCCCACCTCTCCTGGAGCCCCTTTAGGCACTGGAAGGGGCTCCAAGTTTTCCTTGGAACCTTCTCTTCTCAAAGGTGAATAAACCCAACTCAATTTGGTTTGTCTTCAAAATTCAATTATTTGTCTTCAAAGGTGAGGTGTTCCAGCCCTGGAATCCACTCAGTGGTTTTCCCCTGGATTCATTCCAACAGGTCAATCCCAGTTAATGACCAAACCCTCTGAAAACCCTGGCCCAAAGGAGCCATCTGCCAGGCTGATCAGCATCCCACTAGTCCAGATAGCTCATGTGCTGCTTTTGCAAATCCCTCAGCTGATGAGAAGATAAAACATAATTTTCAGGAAATGGGGACTATTAAAGAAGAAATATTTTTAGTCTTTCAGTCAGTCTTTCAGAGGGATGTCTTTTAGAATTGTATTTAATTTTTAATTAAACATTATTTTTAAAAGAAGTATAGGTTCATCCATAATATAAATAAGTGAAATAATCTATATTTAGAAGATCCAAATGTTTGGATGCTATGACACTTTTTCTTTTAACCCCTTCACAAGTAGCCATCTGCTTCAGAGCAGTTTTTTACATACTCTTGATTCTGATCAGGAAAGAATTTCTTATAATAGTGTCCTATTTCTGAAGCATACACGGACTAGAAATGCATAAAAGTGAAAAGAGTTTTAAGGGATTAGTAAAAATGGATAAAGTGGATTCCTAGATGCAACCAAGTTTTGCTTTGTGCCTTTAAGTGATTACTTGAAATGTAAAAAATCTATCCTACTGTAGCTAGTGACCAGTCTCTGAAATATCAGTTATTTATGTGTCATTGCCAATGGACAAGTGTCAGTAGGAATGAAATCCCCAGCAGTCTGAGTTTTTTGATTTTTGATTGGAATTCTTAGGTTGCTAATGCCCAGCTCAGATTTCTCTTCATCTCTAGGTCATAATTGAAATATATAGATCTGAAATGTAAAATATTCTTTTTTCTGTTGTAAACCAGATGTAAATCATATAAATTTATATCCACAATAAGTGTGGTTGGAGCAAGATGACCTTTGGTTCCCTGTAAACCCAGGCCATTCAATGATAAAACATAAATTTCATCAGACATCATCACATAAAGTATTCTTTGCCTTTCTGCCTAAATGCTA
Organism: Anthoscopus minutus; assembly: GCA_013399455.1. Lineage (NCBI taxonomy): Eukaryota > Metazoa > Chordata > Aves > Passeriformes > Paridae > Anthoscopus > Anthoscopus minutus. The sequence goes on along the minus strand of VWYI01012857.1, from coordinate 70,569 downwards.
ATAGTGGTTCCTTCTGTTTTTTGAAGAGTGTTAACTGGGAAATTCGGATAAATCAAGGGAAACTGCTAGGGAGATCTCTTGAATTTCCCAAAGGGAGCAGTGCAAAGGCAGTGGCACACTGCAGAGATAACATATTTTTGGGAAGGAGCCCCAGAGTTAGCCAGCTTGTGAGGATGCAAGCTAGACTTCAGAGATGTAGTAACATTCTTCTGTTCTTTCTGTCCCCTCTTCATTGCATTTCTTCATGAGTTATGTACTTGTCCTGTGATTTTAATTCATACAGATAATTCCCTGGTACCTTCTCATTTTACTGTAACAGGTCTGGCTGCCCTCCCCAGGAACTTAAGGGAGAAACAAGACTTTCAATTGTTATTAAATTGTTCTGGCAACACCAAATCTAATGGTTTCACCTGGCCTATTAAGCATCACAAACAAGTCTTGGTGAATCAGCCAGAAAATCCTTTTTTGCTTACCTGAATGGAAAACTTCTAATTCTGGGCAAGACTTTGCTTTTAAGTACAAAGGAAATAAAATAATACAAAGTAAAATTCTGAATGGAGTCAGCTGCAAAGCAGAGTGCTCTGTAATCCAGGTGGTGCAGAAATCAAATGGAAACCAGGATGAGTCACTCCTTATTAATAAGTGTGAGGAGCAGCATATTAGGAAAGTAAAGCTGGTACACAGTTAGCTATATTAAGATATCCTTGGTCCTATCAACTTTTGCAGATACTATTTGACTTCCTCTCCTTTTATTTTTATTCACCTTTCTGAGGCAAGAATCTAAGACAGATTTTACAAGACTTAAAGACAGATTTCACAGGAAGAAATTTTCTGCTGACCCTGTTCATTGTGAGGCAAAACCCATAATTTCTGTTTGTAAGTTGTTTTTACAAATTGGAAGGATTTGGGACAAAAGAGTGTTGGTTTTGGGTTTGTGTTTGTTTTGTGTTGGTTTTGCCTCTGGCTTTTCTTGTGTCCCCTGACAGTGCTCAGCTATGCAGGCAAAAAGGATCTTTCCTTCTGACTCATAAAAATACTTGAGTAAATTATCTTTTATGTTTTATGATGGTACAGAATATACCAAGTGGTTATAATTTTTTTCATGGGATTTTTTGGGGGTTTTACTTGTTTGTCTGTTTGCTTGCAGTGTTTTGATGTGGTTTTCTTTCTGTTTTCCTTTATGGTGATTGGTTGTTTGTTTCTTGAGGAGAAATTCCTAATAGATGTTTTTTTCACTTCCCTTCTTCATTTCTTCCTCTTTGATGTTAGTTTTTAATAATTTGTATATGAACAGCATATGAAGAATGGTAGGAAGAATTTTAATGTAATTCCTTGGTTTTAATTAGGAGCATATTTCCTTGTTTATGTAATTTATAACAGCTTGGACAATTTGCTGGTGTACTGCTGACTGATTACTTTTGGAGATATGGGCTCTGCACATGCCCTAGTCAGACTCCAGACTTCTTTTTTGAGTTTTGGACTCTGTCTCACCACTTACCCTCTCTCTTGAGCCATATTAAGGGTCTCCAGCAGTGAAACCTTGACTGAAGTGTTATTACCACTGAAAGATAATTGTGCATGACAGTGGGTTACTACCACCTGCTGCTGCTCACATGGCTGAGCTGGCAAGAATAAAGTTTTCTGGCAACAGGCATCTGCCAATTTGTATCATGACATTGTGAGTGCTGGTCACTGGGGTCACCTGAAAAAGCCTGGCAGCTGACAGGAGGGCAGACCTTGGACTCCCTGACATTATTAAGAGTTTAAAAAGAGACAGGTCTGCTTGAGTCATGGCCTTGTTGAGAAGGGCTCCCCTTTTTGTACAGCAGAGTATTCAAGAGAGGCTGAGCTGCAAAGGAGAGTGCTGTGTTTGGGAGAGCTGTTGTATTCCAGCACCCTCGGCATACATCTCAGCTCTTAAGAATCATATCTCCTATTTTATGCTGAAGTAGCCACATCTTGTGCTTTTTATTTCCCTCCAAGGTTTTCTTTCTGTGTGAGGAAACTCATTTTTCTGGGAGGAAATCTGGGTGCAGTTGTCTGGGCAGCTCCTGCAGAGTGGCAGAGCCTGTTCCAGCCCTGCTCCAGTCCCAGCCCTTCCCTGCAGAGCATCCCAGCCCCATGCCCAGACCTCTCCCTGCTGCTGGCTGATTGCTCAGGAGCCACGGCAACCCTCACCTCACAACTCCCTCACTGCCTGTTTTTTGCACATTTGTTTCTGTAGGTACCTGCTCAGACCTGGAGAAGTGCTCCAGCCCAGCTCACCCACTCCCTGAGCTGGTTCCTTGTGGGATTTCTCTGGACCAGGCAATCCTTGGATAATATGGAGTGAATTAATTCATCTCCTATTTTCCATCACAATGAAATGGAAATTCATTACCTTACCCCATTGTTGTTTCTCTAAAAATCACTAACAGTGATAATAACAGTGTAATAACAGTGATTAAATTGCAATAGCCCAAGAGAAAAAGAACCCTTTTTTAACAATCCTTTCTGGTCTTGAAAAGATGAGCCTTCATAAGCAGTTGCAGGCACCTGACTTGGAACTTTACCCTGCCAGGACTGAGCTGGTACAAATGCTTCACTTTCCAGCTGCTTATGTATTTTCTCGCCATTCTCCTCCAAAAAAAGGTCAAATCTTTCATGTCCAGACCTGTCAAACTAAATGAACTGATCATAAGCCTCACATTTTTGACCTGTAGGACCATCTAATTGTGCATTCATCCCCCTCTCCTAACCTGAAAATATGTTCCCATATCCAGTTTTTATTATTTTGAGAGATCTATCTCTCTTTTACCTGAGGAGATACAAAAATTTTCTCATACCAGACTGGGCTTTTTCAAGATGTTGCACAGCTCTTCATACTTTTTCTGATCAGGAAATTTTACTGCACTTACTATCTCAAATTACTACATGGTATGAAAGGCCTAAAGCAAAAATGGGCTTTCATAGTTAGATATACATAGCTAGGAAATATCACAGAAATTGTGCTAAAAATCAAAAAGGTATTATTCACTTCCTTAAAGCCTATTAAGATCATGGACACTTATTTTTCCTCCTATAGATTAGTACTGCTCCCTCACAAACTCCCAAAATCAAACCCTGGATGCTCAATCATGGCTTGTGAATAGCTCAATCTAAGCTGCATTTTTTTTTGTCAAAAGAATCTACTGTCCCAAAATTACATCTAAAAGGCATAATTTCTGAAAGAAATGTGATGTAACTAGTACTTGAGAATATGGTTAAAATGAAATATGAATTTGCATGAAGGTGACATAAACAAGGTGATTTCATTATTTTCTATGCATATGCTTTTAATGTAGAAATATGGATTACAAAAACTTACTAAATTATGATGAACTTTTGAGTAGCCATGGCCACCTTCCTTTTCCATCTACTCATCATGCAACATCTCCAATAAGTAGTCTTGAGTACAAGACATAAAATGTAGTTTTTAAAAAAGATCTCTGTAATTTTTTTCTTCGCTTCCTTCAGAATGATTTCTAAGAACGATACAGGCACACGATCCTCACTATGGGGGCAATAAATGGTTCCATATCAAACACAAAAGAATTTTCCTTGTAATGTAAGAGAAGGAATAAGAGTTGGTTTCTTTTTGCTTCCTATCCACTTCTTGTTTAAAAAAGATTGTGACATAATTTCTTCTTCTGTAGAATAGAAAATTGTTACTTATAATAATTTTTTATAAAGCTGTCATCATTCATTACTATTTATAAAATGGTTTGAGATCCCCAGAGAACTGTATCCTGTAAGCAAAATTTTCACTCCCTCTACAACCAAAGAATATTAATAATTATTAATACTATTTTTAAATTTTCTTGATCACCTGAATTGGAATAGTATATATTAGTTTTCATTAAAAAATAAACAAAACAACAGTTTCCATCTTTGCATTCTAAAAGCTGTCTAAAGCAACAGTTCTTGCAAATTTCATTTTCAGGGTATATCCTCAAATTCAAAAAGTGAAAAAAATCTTTATTTTTCCTTCTAGAATTTTTTTATTATGCCAAGTAATAATACACTTGGATTTAACCACTACAGCTATTACAAAAGCTTAGCCTCTATTATACACAGATTTGTTTTTTAAATGCTGCTGTTTAGACAGGCATTCAGGGTATTCCACTTCCCTTTTTCCTTCTTGCTGTTTTCTAAAATAGGTGATGATTTTTATCATGGGTTATCCTACTGTAAACACACAACTTTAATTTCCAAGGGCATCTTCCTTCCTGATTCCTATGGTAATCCTCAACCTGCACACTATTGGTTTTCATTTTCTTTTAAATGTCAATTTTAAACCCTTAAGTATTGAGTCCAAATGAATATTTTATATGGGCTCCTTATTCATCACATGGAGTAAATTGTCTAGAATAGGTCATTTATGTAGTGCTGGACATTTCTTTACAAAAATAGCTCTGGAAAAAAATTCTCCCATCTTGCTTGGTCACTGCTCTAATACTAATTCAGAAATGGTTAAGATAAGGGTAAGAAAGGCTCTTTGACAAAACTTTGGCTGGCAAAGACAGACAAGTGTGGTCTGTAGAATACTAATTGTTAGAGATCACATTGGCTTCATGCTTTTTCTCCATAAAATAAACTGCTGAAGAAAGGTCTCAAGTTACTAACCCTGGAGACTGGTTATTTAGTCCAAGACTGGGTCCTGCTCAGGAAATCACAATAAAACCTTCCATGAAGCATCTTCTGCCATGGAAGTGAACTGATTTTGAGTGACTTTGTTTAAAGGGAAAATGTAATTATGAACAATAACAACAAAAAAATCAACAGCCAAACGTTTATCCATCCATTCTGTTTTAGTATGGACACTTGGGCAGCTGGGAATGATCACTAAAGCAGTTTATACAACTGGGTGAATGCCACAGGCAGTGGGTTATGCAATCACACACCTAGCCAGGATCTATGCAGGGTAATTAAGAGCTGTGGAAGGTTTTATTCTGATTAGTATTGATATCAACACTTCAGAATTAAACTTGAAAATTAAAGAAGATTGAATCTAACAATACCCAAATATTACATGAATATTTATTGGCTTTAAAGCTTGCTTTCTAGAGAAAACAGAGGTTTCCTCAGTGTCCTGTAAAGATTTTTCTGTGCTTCCTACAATCTGAAGTTTAGTGCAGATTTTATTTTAATCATATTGTCCCTGAAAATTCAAATTATTCTTCCATCATTGGAAACCTATTGTCAATGCACTACCAGAAGTGCATAATAAGGGAATAAATCCCCAGTTGTTGCATTTAGAAATAAGATAATCTGAAGTTTTCATGTCAGAGATTAGAAGATGCTAACACAATTGCAGTATTTAGCTGTGCAGTAGGCTGGAATTTGGAGATGAAAGGATGGGTACTGTGGAGCCAGCTGGCTCCTCTCTCTGGGTGTGAATAGTTTCAAAATATTTTTATATTTTAATGCACTAATCTGCAAAAGAAAAAGTTTTGAACTCGCATTGAACCAGTTCTGTTCCATGCAGCTGGTATTGAAAAGGAACTATGGAAAACTCCCCCCACTGGCAATTTTATTTGTTGCTGTGGACACTTGTGGAGTGTTTTTTTTCTGGAATTTTTGTTTGTTTGGTATCAGCATGACCAGGGCTGATGTGGTGGTTTAGACAAGTACCTTAGCTCTGCCTTTGTCAGTGGACACCATATCTCAGCATCAAAGAGAAGCTCTGGTGGACAAGAGCCAAAAGGAAGAATAGTTGGAGAAAATAACAGAAGGTGAGTATCACAACAACTGATATCATCTTTAACACAGTACAATTATAATAAATTACTAGCACATAGTCTTTAAAACAAAAGAAGTTAGAACATAAGGTATAGGTCAATCTGTCCTATAGCAGCAAGGTAGACTGCCCAATTTCATTTTTAAATGGACAAAGAACATTTGAGTGTTGGTCAAAGGATTCCCATAATGCCCCACTTAATTGTGAATCCACATGAAGAAAACCATCTTTGTCTCTCAGTTGTGGAAATACAAGCATTAATTACTAAATTAATGGCTGGATGTGGCACTTGATGCTGTGGTTAGCTTGACACGGTAGTGTTTGATCAACAGTTAGACTTGATGGTATTTGAAGTCTTCCAACTTAATTGATTCTGTGAAATTTGTTGCAGTTCACTGGTCTGACAGCTAGTAGAGGCACACATCGGCAATTTGCTTAGTAGGTTATCACTTACTGTCACTTTTTAAATTTAGAATGTGATCTTCCATTGTATTTAATCTACTTACACCATGGATGACAATTTTTTTCCTCAAGGGCAATCCATTATTATCATAAAATGATTTTACCCAAATTGTGACATGAAGAGAGCAACCAAAACTGTAAGAATTTTAAATTCTAGAATTTGACTGTTTATGTTTTGTCATCCTTTGAAAATATGCTTTTTTTAACTCTTCACATTTCACTCCCAATACAGAATGGATTCTCTGACTCTTCAGATTTTTCTTTACATGATACATAACATGGGAAATTATTTCTTTTGCTTCTCAGAGTAATATTGCTGGGAAATACAGTGTAGCTTGTTTTTGTTAAGCCTCAGGAAATTGTTGTGGCGAGGAAGAGTTTACAGCATTCACATCACACAAGAGTATCTGCTGATTTGACACGTTCATCTTGAGAAAACCAAGTGGAGATTCTTGGAGATGTTACCTCACCATTCTTGCAGCTGAAGTCAACAGAGTGGAAAGGTTAAACCTCACCTTTGTTGCCTCAGTTATCTTGGTCTTGTAACACATGGATATTTCAGGCTGGTGGCTTTGCTGCTGTAAGAAAAATAAGTTGAAAATAGAAGACAGAACTTTCCTAGGTGAGAACTGAAAACCTAAGGCAGTTCTGCAGGCACTTACAGATGCAACAATGAGAGCAGTAGGGAAATGGTTTGTATGGAAAACAGGATGCTTGCATGCCCAGCGAGGTTCACAGGCAACACGCCTTGTCTGGACCTGCTGGCATAGCAGGTGCCCACTGGGAAGGAAAGGAACCTCATTTCATGGCAGTGCTTTACCATCAGCTACCTGGCTCTCACAAGATGAACAGCCAGCTTGCCCTCATTAGTTCAGATGGCACCACCAGCTTTCAAATGGCACGAAGCAGAGTGTGTTTTACTTCCAGCAGGATGCTCTAAGCTAGCGAAAGAAATATTCCATTTCTTCACAAAGAAAGCATTTAGAAAACAAATGGAAAAGAAGTGATATTCTCACTTTGTGTTGGACTTAGACTGTGGCTTGAATAGGCTGGAAGGGATGTGCTTTGTAAAAACAGTGTATTAGAGAAGATAAAATCATTTGAAGAAATGTCATCTGGGACTTCAGTGTAGAAGAAAAAGCTATACCACAATCCTCTATTTCCTTCCTGGAGATGTTTTCTATGATGTGAAAGGGGAAGTAGAGCTGTCCCTAAAGGTCATGGAAAGCAAAAGGAAATATTTTCTTAATGAAAAGGGCAGTGCTTTTCAAAATATTCCTTCACTGGTCTGATTTTATGTGAACTAACTCTAAGCACCAGATAGTAAAAGCAGCATCTCAGAAAGGTTTTATTTGATGTGAAATATTTGACTTTTCTTTAACAAAGTCCTGCAAATGTTAAATCTTGTGGCAAAATCATACCTAATTCAACATTATATAACACAGTAAAATCATTCTAAAAGTGGAAGGTATGAAATATATAAGTTTCCCTTGACTAAAACAAGAAAAGGAACTCCTTGTCCCTCAACAGGGGGCATGTGCTGTCTCAGAGAATCTGTTTCTAGTAACTGTGCACATATTGCAAAATCAGAAAACAGGAACAAAAAATGAGTTGTTCTGTACTCCAATCTCATTTTTCATATTCATATATATATTAATGATAGAACTTTCAGCTTTTAACACACATAATGATGAATTTCAGCAATATTACATTAATGCAACATATTGGTACATCTGTTGAAGTTTAGTCTAAATGTTATTTTTTATAAGTAGCAATAAATTCAGTGTCTCAAAATCTGTAGGAGCTAGACTCATTAATAGCCCAGGGGAAACCATAAAAAGTGGATGCAAACTGATATTTTGGTTTCTTCTAAGAACTTGAGCTGAGCTTTATCAGCATGTTTAAACAAGCCAAAGCCTTGCTCTGATAAGCATTATTATATTTTCATAAATGAGTCTAATTTAATTATGCTAACATCAGGAAATCATGTAACCATTGTAACTGGATCAGTGTTGGAAATCAGCTGTTACCATGCTAGGACTTAAGACAGAAGAAACTCAAGAAACTAAACTGGGGACAAGAGTTTAAATTCTGACTTTTAGTCTGCTATGATTGGGGTTGCTTTTACTTTGAAAATTCTCAGAACCAAAGAGCACTTTTGGTCTAAATACCTTTCCTTGGTCTTTTTGCTGTCACTTTAATGTGTCATCACAGCCCTTTGAGAGGCAAGGCATTCTGCAAAAGATTTATGCAGCTTGTTCCTGACTACACAAAAATTTGGCAGAGGGCACAGCCAAAGTTGCACCTCACGACTTCCTTCAACAGGCAGATCTTGCCACTGACACCACCAGAAATCCTCAGTGACCTTGAGATGCTCATTATTGAGGCTGTGCAAACTCACTGCTGTGAAGCTCATTTATCTAAATGAAGGAGTTTCTTTGAGCATGACAGTGGGAGAGGTGGAATGGCTTGTAGTCTTTGCTTGTTTTATTTTGTTCTCATCCCTCCTATTATCTCGTCTTGTAACCTTGGTTAAGTCCATTAACCTCTTTATGGCTCTGTGTCATTTCCCATGTGTTTTCCTTTTAGTCTGAGTCATTTAGAGCAGGTCTGTACACCCAGCACAGGCTCACAGGGGCCCTTAATGCCTCTGCAGGAGAAATTGCAAATAATTGAGGTAACCTATCAACACCCAATAAGCCAACGCAGAGCTACCCAACGATCCATGCCATTTAATTTTCAATCTAGTTAATGTTTTAATTATTTTACTCCCCCTCTTCTGCTTAGTGTTGTCACTGTGTACATGGGAATATTCAACTTTGTTTCTGCATCAAGCCACTGACTGCTCTGGTGAGGTTTGAACACGGGGCAGAGGTGGGATGGGACTTGATGAGAACAAGGTGACATTGCCAGGGTGAAGAATATTCCCTAGAGAAAGGCTTCACATTTCTGACAATTTAACTCTGAGAGTTTCTCCTTGTTGGGTAACTGGCACCTTGCCTTTCAAAGAAGTCAAAAATCATCGGGGTCTCCATTCTACTATGGAGCCATTTGAAACAGAAATTCGAATCTTTCTCACAAATTTCCTTGCTCCATTCTGTTCTAAGTGGTTGTTTCCATATCCTGTAACAGTCCATCAGAATAAGTAATTTGTTGTACTTCACAATTTTTATCAGATGTTTTATGAATAAAGGAGTTCTTTTCATGCTTTTCTGAATTAATACATGCATGTTAATTAAGACTGAGTATTAGTGCTTTCTGTGTCTTTTTAGGTTTAATTTTCCATTTTTTAACCTTTTACACTACTATTTCTTGATATTAATATTCATAACAGAAGGTTCTATTTTAATTACCTCCTCCTTTCACTATCTCTGTATGCATGGCTTTAACGATGTAAATAAAAATTCATTCCAGAAAATCCAAAGCAAAATAATTAAGAAATTAATTGTTAGATTTGTTTTTATATCTATATGTTCTTTGTTAGGTGGTTTGTTATTCTCATATTTCCTCTCTTTCAAGGTTTGCTCTCTCTTGGCTTGGATTCTGTGCTACTTCTTTTAAATAGTTCATCTTTTTATTAAGTTAGTGAGGAAACTGCCCATATCTTACAGCACTGGATGAGGATAAACTCTACCCTGTTCACCTTGTTCAAAATAAGAGATTTGTCTCACTTTGCTGGTACCCTAACCTGATCTTTTTGATTTTATTGATACTTCATAAAGCCCAAATTTATTTGCAGAGGCAGGCCTAGATATCTTCTTGGGGTCATTTCATCGACAGAGGTCCAGGATACGCCTTTAAATCCAGTCTTATCATCTCTTTTGCTGAGGTTTTTATTTCTACAAAACTTTGTAAATCACTACTTGGGATTTCCAGTGTTTATGTGCATATTTGCACTTTTCAGTGTAAATTAGTACCTCCCCAGTCAAAGCAATCCCTTGCAGTGATGGATTACAGGAGCAATTTGAGAATATAGATTCAAAGGCTTTGTGTGCTTCCTTTGTTGAATGAGAACAGGTTCCTCCCTGCATCTCCCTGCCTAGAAACACTTAGGTAAATCATAGTTAATTAAATTAATGTAGGCTAACATCATACCCAGATTAATTGATTGGTTATATTTGAAACTGATTATTTCTCCCCATTTACCACCTGGAAGATTTGGTGGAAAAGATCTAGCAACTTTTGAAGGGTTAAGAGCATTTCAGTTTTCAAATCCCTGGTTCTCATAGCCGAGACATTCATGTTTTGAAGGGCAGGTTCACTGGTACAGTTCACTTAGCCACAGTTAGAGAGTGACTGAGGCCACAGAGTAAGTACAGAAGATTGGAGTTCATTTCTGTCTCATTTACTTTGCTCTTGCCACAAATATATCTCATGTAATGGCCTTACCCAGAAGCAAGGGTTTTAAAATTTTTAGAATTTTTGACCTCTGGGGTTTTTTCTCAATAGTATAAAATATTTATGGCAATTTCCAATACGAAAAAAGAAGTGTGGGTGATTGCTAGCTCTGCTCACACAAAGTTGAGAACCACTCTTCCAAACAGAAACACAACTGTTCATCTTTATATCATATTACAAATAAGTCAGGGATGTTTGCTTCATTCTTTATTCCAGCTCAGATCCATTCCTAAAGACAAAAAGGACGTTCCACCCTGTTTCTGCCCTTCTCCAAAATATACCCAGAGCCCATGAGTTCCCTGAGCTCAGAGGCCCCTGGTGCAGAGCTCCCAGATGCTTGGGGTGAGCTGTTGTGGTTGCAGGGCTTGTGCCAAGGCAGCTCCTTGACCCCTGACAGCCCTGCAGCTTGCTTCCAGGACTTTGGTCTTTTACTGCAGCATGTGTTAGATTTTAGCAAACAAATAGAAGGTCTTCAAGCTGCTTACTGTTTAAATATTTCATCATTTTTTCCCCCTCATAAATATAAATGCAGTCTAAGTGTGGAGAAAATAGAAAAATCAGCAGGTGTAATATTCTGCCCAAGTCAGTGGAACTGCTTTATGACACCTGGGCTTACTTTGTAACCTTTATTACATTATGGTACTCTACAGCATGCTATTAAAGTAAATCCTGGTCTCTGGTTGCAGGTTTGTCCTGCTTTTTCACAGAGAATTTTTTGTACTTTCTTGACTAAATTGAAATATAACAAAGAGCTTTTAGGAAACCACACTACTAATAAAGTACATGGTAGTTCATGAAAGAATGATTCACTCTCCTGCCAGCAGATTATGGTTTAAATGGAAAAACAGCAAGCCTAAAGGAGAGCCTTGACTGGGCTTTTAAGACCTTCCACTCCCCAGCTGGGGACTCTGTGCAAATGTCCCAGTGTGGGTAGAGCTCAGTGCTCACCCTGGCTATTGGCATGTCTGCATTTCATTCCTGATGGCCATAACCCAGTGCAATTGGAGTGTTAACAATTCTTGGTGGTTCCTTTTATAGTTCCAGTTTCAAGAAGGCAACCAGCTTGCAATATAAAATATGTATTACACTGAGTTTTGGATCATTCCGCTTTATTAATAAAAATGTCTTGTGGTACTCTAGCTGTGTAATATGTCAATACTTTAGAAGCCAAACTTAATTTCTCTAAAAATTGTCAAGAGAAGTTAAGTACAAATGCTTCTCTGTATCTCTCTCTACACTAACATTAGCACAATTTTAACTTTTTACTCGTTGTCTTGAATTTTCTCAATATCCAAAATGTATTCAATATATTTTGATAATATATTTAACATATATGGCCCACTGAGGTTCTGGGGTGATGGTTTTAGACATTTTGTATGAAAGCTGTCCTACTGAATTTCTCCTTGTTTATGCTGGAATAGATATTTTTCCATCATGCTCCAATAGGGAATCAAGAAGTTGGTTCAAAATGTGGAAAAAAAATACTTGAGTCATTCTGCATTTTCATCTTTATTATGTTAACTATTAGATATAATTTATATTTATATATTATGTAT
>VWYI01012857.1:46688-58355 GCA_013399455.1 Anthoscopus minutus | reverse complement strand
TATATATTATGTATTGTTTATTATTTATTTTATTCTAACTGCTATAGATATAATTGATATTTAGATCAATTTTAAGAATCTCGTCCTCCCTCACATACTTCATAATTTTCTCCCATCTTAATCAAATCTGCTAGCCCTTCATTTTATATTCTTTAGTTTCTTTTGCTATTTTCCTTGAGGCCCTAATTGTATTTTATATCTATTGCTGTTTATTCCTTTCCCCCACATTTGCTGTAATGATATCCTTTTACATTGCCTAAATAGCTGTGTTCATTTTTGCTTTGAAACACATTGTTTTGGATTTGTCATCAGCTTTTAGAAAGTTGAGTTTTGCCATTCTTAGTGTCTTATTTTGAGCATAGAGGAAACTTAAGCAGTTCACAATTATAATTAATAATTTTCCATTTGAATTGAGTATCTACTAAGATATTCTCTTTATTTTTTTCCTGCTTAGCTATTTCTCCTAAGTGATTTGATTTATGATATTTTTCATGTTTATGCAATCAGATATTTTAACAAAAAAGAGCAGGTGACTTGCCCTTGCTTAGGAGCAATAATCTTTTCCAGATAGGTCTGGATGTAGTTAAGGTTGAGAAAGAAAGGAAATGAGGCAAGGAGACAGTAACTTTTCCAATCAAATGTGTTTTCCTCAGGACTCTAACCTGCCACTACAGCCCTAATATATATTTTTGAGGTAGGAGAACTTCTCCTGTAATTTCCAAAGTTCCACTTTATTTCCAGCAGCAGGGGATTTCCAGAGCTTGACCTCTCAGATGTAACTTCCCCAGGACTGTACAATTGCCTCTGTGCATTTCACAGTCAGGTGTTGATTTATCCCTTCATCACGTCCCTTGGGGGTCTCCATGCTGTGTAGCAGATGATACCAGGGACTTTATCATTTGTTCAGCTGTACTTTGTACCCATGAGCATTCCAGATCTTCTGTTTCTCTTATTTAGGGTCCATTAGTCAAAGAGAACGTTTTAAAAACAGTTCTCCCATGGAGAAATACAATGGGATTGCACAGTGTTATGGGATCTTCTGACTGTCTCCTTCTCTGGACACTTTGCAAATAGATTTGGCACTGAAGTTGCAGCATCAAAACAATTGGTTTTCTACAATTTGGGCTTATGTTACCTAGGAAAACAGTTGCCCAAGAAGGAGTCTGGGAGAGTCTACGTTTGACATGTGGGATGCCAAAGAGTCCCCATGGAGGAGATTTTTTTATAAATGGTGACTTGTGAAAAAACTTTCAGCCCAGCTGATGCTATCTTTGATGATATCAGTCGTTCACTGGAAGATCTCTAAGAGCCCAAACTTCATCAGTTATTACAATCACATAAATACTTGACAAAGAATATTATTATGCCTCCCTGTTGCCCCACAACCCTCTCTAAAGGCTTATTTTAACATCTCTTTTGCAATTATATGCTCCCTGCTGAGTTTCAGTGGTGTCAGCCAGGTTACAGTTGTGTTCATGGAGAGGCAATTCCAGTGGTGCTCCTTCATTTCTCAGGCATCTCGTAGGGAGATTGTCTTTCCACATCCCAATGTCCTGCATACATTCTGTTCTCAAGATCTCATTTAGACTAAAATGAATGTTTCTTTTGCTCTTTTTTAATAATTATTTTTCATTTTCCCATATGTTATGTTTCCAGAGAAGCTTCTGGCTGCAGTGAACTCCCTCACTTTCCTCTGAGTGCTTGTCCTTGCAGGTCTCACAAACTGCTCTGTTGCTGCCATTTGGGAGTCTAGGTGTTTTTTGGATGTGCTGGTGCATGTGTCCTATATATTTCCACCTCTTCCATATAGTGAGGATGTAAAAAGTTTATTGCCCCCAACTCCTTCTCAGGAGCCATGGTAATAAGTAAAATATTTTCACTTTGCTGTCTTGTTTTGTTTTGTTTTTCGCTTTTACTGTTACAGATCTTACCTAGGTTGAAATTAGGAGGTTTTGGGAGCTCTGTCCTTTTGGGAAAGCATCATGTAAATTCCTTTAGAGTTAAATTCAGTGAGAGTCATGCTGGGCTGGCACAGAAACCAGGACAAGTATAACTGTGTTAGTACAGCTCTGTCTGAGTTAAGTAGCTTTGCTGAACAGCAGGGCAGAGGAGGCTGATCAGAGGACTGTGCTAATTCAGTTAAATCCTTTTCCATTTTGGAGATGTCACATTTAGAGCTCATATATTTCTGTGTAGTGCTGTATTTTGTCATGCAAACATACCCTGATAAATCTTTCAATTCTAAGGTCAGTGACCCATTCATGGATGAAACCACATTTTTTCCCCAGCTAAAGCATCCAGATAGCATTGTAGAGAATAAAATACAAAGTGATGAACCCAGGCCCAAGGGCACCACTTTTAGCTGATGTCTATTATGTATGTATATGTGTGAAGGTACATATCATGCAATGACAGGCTTTTAGAGGCTTCTAATCTACATTTTTCTTACCCCAGAAATGTATGAATAGGAGCCTGACTTCATTTTCTGAATCAAAAAAGCACATATCTTTATCTTATGCTTTTAAGCATCCTTTCATTTGTGCTCATTTGCAGTCTGTTACAATTTTTTGAGAGTTGTATGCATACATTTCAGAGCAGAATGGTGGCTTTTATTGTTGCCTGACTGTTTTCTCCTTCACATTCCAGAACAACTGCTCATGTGGCAGGAGGGCACAGATATCTCCATGGATCTAGATAATCTGTGGTTATGAAAGTTATTCAAAATGTTTCTCAATTATTTTCTCTTTCTATATTGTTTCCTGTGCAATCCTTTTTGTACACCTGGGAAAGCGTTGAAGCCTTTATGTTTCACCCTCAATATGAGAAATCTTCCAATGAGCAGTGTGTTCATTTTGAGGGAGAAATGGTTCTTCCTGCAGCTTCTCTTCAAATCCCAAATGCAGGTGTATGATCGTGGCAAGGATTTGTGTTTGGTTCTCTGCATGTGTGTTTTTAATGTTTTAACAGCTGAAAATCAGATTGCTTTCAGTTTTCCCTTTCTGAATCCCACATAAGCAAAGGGATTTATTTTTCTTGATTGCTTAATTAAGTAGGATGTTCACTGCGGAAAGAGAAATATTCCAAATTCTTAACGGCTTAGAAAGCTTTTAGAAAACTTGTGATTTGATGTGAATAGAGTCAAACAGAGAAAACTTTCTTTAGCAAAATTCAATTTGAAGGGCCTTTAAGAACTAATTAACTAAATTAATTTATATTGGTTTCACTGAAGCAGATCATGATAACAGTTGTGTGTCTTGCAGTCCTGCAATACCAGAAGAGTTTGTGGGATTTTTTAATGATAGAAATAATAAAACAAAACAAGTCCTCAAAATTATTTACTTACTTTACAGCATGTCACTACCAAGGTTGCACAAAGCACAGACAACATGTCTGCTTTTGTTTCCCCCAGCTATAGCCCCTCAGATATAATTTTTAAAATTATTCTGGGGGTGTTTTGGTAGGGACACAGCAGCTATTGCTGAATGGTGCTTTTCCAGGAGTAACTCTTGAAGTTACATTTGGGAGATTAAATGTTAAAAAAAAATAAATTATACTGGAACAATTCTGCAGACACAGAGAGACAGATTTAATGATGAATACACAAGATAATGCTTTGAGAGTGTTAAAGGGAGGAAAGTGTTGAATTATTACTTTGTGAAGTAAGATCTGTTCAATGCATTCCTTGGGGATGGTGCAGGGATGCTTTTCCTTGAGGAAGGTGCTCAAGTTTGAATTAGAACTGACTGAAGCCAATCTTCTTAAATGTATTTACATATACATGCACACACACATATAAATATAAAACCCAGAACACAATCTGTTAACAGCCAGAGAGCTAAAGCAATACCATTTCCTCCTACATCTCTTCTTTTTATTCCAATTTTATCCATAAGGTTGGTAAAAGTATCTGGTTTTTTTTCTTATCACAACAGTATTTCCTGGATGTTTTCAATTGCTTTTGTCATTAGCTGTCTAGATTCCCTCCATTCTTTCTCTTTTCTTTCATTCTTTCTTGTTATTATTTAGTCAACTCTACTGTTCTCCCCCATTGTCTCCCCCTTCATACTCTGCTTTTTGAGCTCTTGGTTACAAGATTCAAAGGGTGAATCTATTAAAAGAAATGGCAGTATCCTTTATAGCTCTCAGAAAAGAAAAAAGAGATGTTTTCCCTCCTCCCACTGGAGTGATTTCACCTGGGAAGCTGCCAGTTTATTTGCACAAATCTACCTTCCACCTCCCCTGACTGATGGAGGCAGTGGTGTCAGAAAAATTTCAGGATGTGCCCCACTCAACATGAGAATTGCAGAAGCCCTTAATTCCTTCAAAAGAAGGTCCATTAAATAAGCAAACAGACAAATAAAAGCCTTTAGTTAGGAAGATTGCCTTTTCTGCTTGCTGCTCCTGGAGCTTGGCTTCATGAAGTGGACAGGAGCCTAGAGTAAATTTCCAGATGAGGAAAAACTTGTCTTTAGTTTTTCCAAGATGCCCCCAGCAAAAACATCTACCTTGCAGAAATAATTTTCTTCTGCTATGTTTTCCTTGTATTTACTGGTGGCCGGTGCTAAAGCCTTGGGCAACCTCTAGGTTTTTGGTTTGTTCACTTTTTGAACACAGCTTCAGTTTTTTCTGTTGTTCCTGTTGGGCCTTTGATGATTTGTGTGTTGCCACTGAAGCTGGGAAGTTCCAGAGTCTCTGAAGCAATGCCTGCTTTTTCCTGTGGGGTGGTTTCAAAAATTGCCAATGAAAAATAACCTCAATCAGAAATATTTTACTCCACATGTCAACCAAAAAACAAAAAAAAGGCATGATCATGATTATAAAGGTGAAGCAGAAAAAATTAATTATAAAGGTTTTCTCTACTGCAAATTCTGACCTTTTTGTGACCCCAAGCTGATCATGCTAAAAATTACTCATATTGTAAACATGATAATCTTGCCAGCACTGAAGTTTCATTTCCAGCCTGACTTTATGCTTTGCTGGGGTCTCTACAAAGCCTCAGCATTGTCATTCTTGCATACCTGCTCTGCTATTCTTGTGGTCTACCTATAAATCTACACAACCATGACACCATAAATATACTTTGAATTGCTTTTACCAGAGCTGAATCCAAAGGATTTTCCTTGGGCAGAGGCAATATTTACCCTAGGTGCTGTTTCTGGCCTTTTTACTGCAAAAATTGGTTTTAATTTTGAACAGAACTTGCTATATCAGCTCAGTATAGAAGACTGAATGTTTCATGAGTCTGAATACTGACAGTGTATTTCACAATAAGGTTCTGCCCCTCGTTACATGCCAGTCTGGCTGCTCACTATTTCATAGCAATCACTTTTTAGAATTGGTAAATCTTCATGCAGAAAGAGTCAACATTCCAGTAATTGTTGTTTCTCGCTGCATAAGGGGATTTACAAATAGCGCAACAATGTTGAAGGTAAAATTATTTTTAGATGTTCTGCTGTGAGCTCGAGCAAGCTCTGGCCTGAAATCTATCAAGTAGAAGGTCAGGCAATGGTTTATGGATGTAATGGAGCTTCAGTTGTAAAAATCTGCTGCAGGAATCAGAGGCAGAGATGGAAGGATTCATCGAAGAGCTGCACTAAAAACACAATCCAGCCTGCAGCTATTATTCTTAAAGAGGGAGACATAACCCAACTCTGACACCCAGACTATTACACCTAGCAAAACTAGTTTATTTTTGAAGCAGTTTATTAATTAAGTCAGAAATAACTGAGAGGGGAAAATGAAGATATTTTCTGCAGGAAATTAAAGTTGCAATATAAACAAGTTCTGAACAGTCTATTTCCAATTAATGAAATTTAATTTAAAAGATGGAATGAGCTTCCAATCCATGATCCTTATAGCCCAGTATGTTGTCTGGAAACAGAATTCATTTTAATTAGTCATAAAGAGTATTTAAAATCTTCCAGTGTGAAATCCCCCATAAATTTGGGATTCAATTCAAAAAACAAGCATGGCACTACTTTTTTAAAAGACTATGCTGCATATTTTTAGTAATGTTAATGATAAAAAACATACATAAATCATATATCCCTAGCTTTTTAACAACCTTCTAATATCTACAGCAGTTGTAAACCTACTCCCATTGTTGTTGCATCACTGAAATGTTAAATTTAAAATTTCTTTCCAGCAACTTTTGCAGGTCCCTTCCAGTTTTTCCTATCACTTTCTGCCACAGAAAAGTTCTTGGGCCTAACATAATAATTTCAGACATCCCTCTAGGGAGAAGCAATGTTAATTACCTGCTTTCATCTGCCCGTTACACAATTAAGCCTGTGACTAACAGGAGACACTTTTTAAACCCCACGGACTCTGCCAGGCACCAGGGGCCATCGAGGAGTTTCTCAACCTGTGAGTTCAGTCCCTGGAGCTCAGATTCACCTCATTTTTCATATCAGCCTCCATTGACACAAAAATCAGACATCCCAAAAGTCATTTCCAAGCTTTAGCCTTCCCATATGGCACAAGGTGGCATTAGCAGCTGCAGCACGGGAGAGCTCTGATGGCTCCTGACACACAACATCCCAATTAAGTGCCACAGTGAAAGCAGCAATTTCGGCTTGTTTAATAACAGACTTCACCCAAGCAAGCCTTTGCTTCAAAGAATCTTTTAATAAACGTGAAGTAAAGCTTGAAAGGAGGAAAAAGCTAAAAAGAACTGTAGTTACTTTGTTACAGATGGTTAAAGTGGAGAATTGTTGGCTTAAAAATGAAGCTTTTAGTAATTGAAGAGTGCTTCCAGAGACACCCCTGGTGTTGTACACACACATACATGAACCAGCCCTGGCATGTGCAGCCTTGTCTAATTCACATTCCTTGCTTGGTTTTAAAAAATGTTCTTGAAACAACAACAGTAACAATAAAATGTTTTTTATTTATAGTTCATTGTCCTACACTGCATGGCAGAACTCTTCAGACGTGGTGAAATTTTATTACACAGCAGAGAGCAGTGGCAAGCAAGCTGGAAGTAAAAACTTTCTGTGGAAAATCAAGCACAGTTTTATTTGGGAATTAGAATTCTTGCTGTCATCTCACAACTAAGACCTACTTATTCTTTTGAATAGACAAGTCTACTGTGCACAGTAGTTCTCTTAAAATCTGCATTTGCAATTAACTGCAGAATTGACATTAGGTGGTAGCAGGACTAATTCTTTTTACTAAAGTACTTTTTGATAGTGATTTTTTTGTATGCATATACACGTTCCTAAGAGATAACGCTGCTCTTCTTTCCATGAGATCATTCCTTAATTACTTTACACAGCTGAATAACAGATGCATAGCAACAATAGATCAAGAAAAGACATTAAGGATAGTCTCTATAAAATAGTTCCTTTCTAATGGGTGGTACTGGGGAGCTCATGGGATGTGGCAGTAATAACAGGTAATTTACAGCTGACATAATTCAGAGGCCAGAACAGCAGCCAAGAACATTGCTGTGTCTGGGCAATATGACAAGAGGTGCCAACCTCCCTCAGCAGCCACCTTTCCTCTCTGACCTCAGCTGTGTGTACAAGGTCCACAAAATACATTTCTATTTCTATGGACATCTGAGGGGGAGGCTTCTGCCTTCTTTAGAGAGAGCTGAGAAATTCCAGGGCAAGCCAGAAGCACAAGCAGAGAAGGCAGAAAGAGATTTGTAGTAGCAGCACAGTGATTACTGAAAGGATGTCATAGTGTGGGAAAGCACATTTTTATTTTCTCAGTTGATTTCAGGAGCACAGCAGCTGATAACATGGAAAACTAGAGCTTCTTTTTCATTACAGTTCATCTAAACAGCTAAAGACATAATTCCATATTAACTGAGCTCCATAGCATCCTTGAAAAAGGTATTGATGTGCATATACTTACAGTGAAGCATCATGAGTCAAAGCTAAGTGATTAAAAATTGGTGTTCACAAACTGTATGAGGACCTCAGAAAGATTTAAATGAACTCTGTACATTGAACTTTGTCATAGAATCAGGCTGCAGTGTTAAAGGCCAAAAAGCATCCCAGAAAAAGGAGTGGGAAAAATGCTGGAAAAGGGGTGATTGATCACTACAGCTGTAGCAAGTATAGGATTAGCGGGGGGAGAGAAAATGCAGGACTGGGGTCATTTAAAAGCAGCACCTCTAGGTCTGTCCTTGCAAGGGCACTTGCTGGTGTTAAAAACTACCTAAACATTATCTGTAAAATGCATCTCCCATGAGAATGTGAAATTGTGTGGGAATGTTGTGTGAGATGAGGCTCTTTAGCTGATTTTTTGTAAGCTTTTGTATCTGTTAAATGGTTAAATTACATTTAATTAAGCTCAAATTGGGACCTGTAATTGTTTTATCTTTAGCTGTAAATTAGTATCACTTCTTGCCCTTGTGCTCCAATATAGAATGGCAGATCCTTTCTGCTGGAGTGTTTTATAGTTTGGATTGTAATAAAATATCTTATAGGCAATAATTGGTGGGTAAACTGGGGAAGGTCACAGATTTATGGGATAACTATAACTTCTGAAAATGGGGAAATGCCTGCAGAAAACCCAGTTTACCAACATGAGATGCTGATATAAATGCTTATGCTTGAGGCAAATTCCAGTTCCAGCTGTTCTGAAGTGGCCTCAGCACAAGGGGAAATCCTGATTCTCACCCTTCCAATGAGTTTAATCACTGGGCTGTGGTCTGGGAAGGGTTATTCTTCTACTTTCTGAACTTCTGCTATTATAATTGCAGGTTTGCTGTTCTGCCTAGCACAAAATGTAAAAATTTGAAAGAGATTTTATAATGTTTCAGCTCTTTGTTTGGATTTTTTATGTGCTCTGTGGCACTAGAAAATGTTTTTCACTTCTACATTTCAGTGTTTAAAAAAATCAGATGGTACATGAGAGAAACGAACACTGTTCAATTCCTTTTGTATCCTGAAATCAGATGCATTGACTTGAGTGTTGTTTTTCAAAAACTCCTGTATTTTAAAGAAATGTTCAAAGGTTGAAATTTTATGGATGCCCACACTTAAAAGGACTTTTCTATTTTAAAGTTGTAATGGATATATTGACATAACGGTGATAATAAAAATGACATCAAAATGCTCACAGTGATAGAGATGCAGAAATCCTGTCCTTGTGCCTCACTGGTTAAAATTACTTCTTCAGCACACCAGGGTTTGGCACAGAGCTCCCCCTGCTAATTATTGTGATGGTACCACTTGCTAAAGAATTTCCATTAAAAAGCCATGGATGAACCTCCTTCTCCCCCAGCAGTGCTCCTCTATTATGTTATTTGAGGAGGGAGAGAAAATCTCTCTCAACATAGGAATTATCACTGAAAATATTTGATAGAAAAAAAAGCTGTAATTGTGGGTTTGCAATGGCAACATGTAGATGTGAAACCCTTGCAATAAGTGTGGGATAAGAAAGAGCAAAGGAAGAAAAATAACATATAGACAGAGCTTTGCCAGAACAATCATGCTGGCTGTCAGTTAGACAAATTGTTTTTACAGTATGTTTTTACTGGCTTGTTTGATTATTATTTTTTTTTAACTTTAACACCTGTTTTTTGCTTAAATCTACTTCTACTTACAAGAGCAATGAAGCTGATGAAGGGCCTGGAGCACAAGTCTAATAAGAAGCTGAAGGGTGCTGGGAGGCTCAGCCTGGAGAAAAGGAGGCTCAGAGGGGACCTTCTCACTCCCTGTGACTCTGACAGGAGGCTGTCACCAGGTGGGGCCAGGCTGTGCTCCCCAGCCACTGGATGAGAGGAAACAGCCTCCAGTTGCACCAAGGGGAGTTTCAATTGAGCTATCAGGAAAGAATTTCTTCATCAAAAATGTTAAGCACAGCAATGGGCTTCCCAGGGAAGTGGTGGAGTCACCAGCCTTGGAGGTATTTACAGGATGTGTGAGGGTGGCACTAAAAGACGTGGTTTGGTTGTGGGACTCAATTTTAAACATCTTTCCCACCCAAATAATTCTATGATTCTACATATCTCTGGTCTATCCAGAAATTTTCCTCTGTTGACTTGAGGCTTTTAATTCCCATTCTCTATTGTTCACACTGGTGTTTACATTTTTTATGTTTCCTTTGCTCAGGAAAGGAATCAGACAACACTGCTTAATAGAGTAAATACATTATCACACTGTGACACACTGGTAAATGTTACCAGGTGTATCTCAGCACTATTATGGATGAGGGAAGCAGGATATGCAATAAAAATTTTACAGCAGGGAAGCTGTGTTTACTGACCTGTATAAGCTTCAGGGATTTCATGCTGCAAGTGTGGCAATAGATTTGTCCTGTGGTGCATGGGCCACTCAAACTTGGAACCAATACAAGTGGGGAGGTGTGGCACTCTGGCATGGACTGGATTGAGCCATCCCAGGCAATCAGATTTACATTCATGAATGTTCTTGGTCTGTGGTTTAGTGTCTGATGGTAGTGAAAAATACAGGGGACTGCAGAGTCCTCTGAAAATGGAGTGATCTCTGACTTTTCAGCTGACTGCACACGATGTTTGCAGCAAGAGCTCTTATTCCAAGTGCATGCATTGGAAACTTGAAAGCCCCGAGGCACTGAGCAGTAGGAGAGCCACTGGTGGATTTGCATATCCATCTCCATTACCAGGGAGCCAAGGGCTGGATTCTGTCAGACAGAGCAAGGTGTGAGTCATATTCCCACTAAATAGATTGCTCAAGGAGCATGTCATCTTTGACAACTGGTCTTATAAGTCTCAATTATGCCATTAAATATCCACAGTAGTCCACAGCTGTAGCCTCACTCCTTGGAATATCCAGTTTCAAAAACAAATGAGGGGTAAGGGCTTGATACACCTGCAGTGAAGCAGAGCAGGATGTGACCTGTAATGTCTGGGTGGATAATGCTCACTGCAGAACAGGCGGAGCCACTTTTGCCTGTCAGGGTGAGAATCCCCTCCTCATCCCCATCGCTGCTCTGGAGAGTCCAGAGATGCTAATTTGCAAAGGGATTCCTGCAGTCTCACAGAAATCTTTGCCCTGTTCACCTCAACCCTCATTTGGCACAGGCAAAGCTGATTTTCCAGGGCTAAGCATTGCTTTATTGCTCATTTTTCATCTGTGCTAAAAAGTTCCCAATTTACCTAATGAGCATAATAATGTCTGGAAAGGATCTTCACAACTGTCTACAACCACACCTGCCTCACCACAAATTAAAATACCCTATCATGCTGAGATTTGGGGCTTCTTTCTGGGGCAACCAGATCCTGTAGTTACCAACCCTGGCAAAGTTAAAATGGAGTAGATGAGTGTTGACTTTCCACACCCTTGCTCCTTTTTTTGTTGCACTGGCTTGTGTTTATGGAATAGAAACATCCAAGGAGACTGGGATTGATGACCTATAAAGCACTAAGACATTGGCAAGAAGATTTATAGGACAGTTTGTCAATTATATGAAGTTAAACAACACAACAAACTGAATGGAGCTGAACACAACCTGGCTCCTGACACAGGAAATTGTGCGAGAAAAGTCCTGTGTCTTGCTCTCCCAGGATTCCAAATGGTCTTTACATGAGCTGTGCTGTGTGTCTGGCTTTAGCAGCCAAGGCTGGATCCCTCCTGAGGACCTGACCCAGCCCTGGCAGGTGCAGCCCAGCCAGAAGGAAGGCAGCCCTCAACTCCTGCCCAGATGCTGCCTCTGGGGCTGCCTCTGGGG
>VWYI01012857.1:0-46278 GCA_013399455.1 Anthoscopus minutus | reverse complement strand
TGGGGCTGCCTCTGGGGCTGGCTCTGGGGCTGGCTCTGGGGCTGGCTTTGGGGCTGGCTCTCCAACAGCTGAGGAGCCCTCTCTCATCCTGGCACAATGTCCAGCGTGTCCAGTGTGTCCAGCGTGCTGGAGGTGCCAGGAGATTCCAGTTTTTTCAGCTGAGCTTCCTGTTTTCCCTTCTCTGACCACTCTGCTTCACTGATATTGGCTGAGATGTGTTCAGGAGCCTTCAGCAGTACCTTCTTTCTGAGGGCATTCACATAACATGGATAATATTTTGAGTTTCTTTTCTACAAAGTTATGTACTCACTAGTCTGTTTAATGAAAACAAAGTGGTATCAGATAACTTTATGAGAAAGCTCTGGTTACTTCATGTTATTACAGAAAGTTAGGAAAAGGTTTATTAAAGACATTAATTGCTATAAAGATTCTGTGCTTATTATCTCACACAGCCTTTATTGTGTGGACACAGTGCTAAAGAGGTTCTTCTCAAAGAGAGTGTGCTGTTTTTAAGACACAAAACTTGAAAGATGAAAACGATTTAATATCATATTTGTTCCAAAGTGATGGGCTTTTATGCTTTGAAAATTTTTTCTCTAAAGAGACAAGAAAATGAAATAAGAAATTATGAGGAAGGGATAGGAAAGAGAAAGAATGGGATCCACGTGGAGCAAGGGGAAATGAGATTAAATTATCAAGAGGGTGGCTCAGATCAGATGCGATCATGACTGTGTGCATTCCTAAATTCCTAAATTTTAATTAGAGAGTCAGAACTGCTTTAACATCAGATGAAGTTTTCTTAAGAATGCAAACACAATTAGTCCTGCAAATAATTTGAATTTGTGGTGCAACTGGTTTGTGTAAAATATGAACATGGATTTTATGTAAGTGTAATTTTAAAGAAAGGGTTGAATAAAAGTAGAATTACTCCTCATAATCAAACACCATCCAGATCCCAATATTTTGCAAGTTGTGACAAATGGCTTTGTAATAGAAACATGGACTGACTGGAGAAGTCACGAGTCCCTATGGACTCATGTGAGCCATTACTTCTTAATTCTGTTTACCATATGCTGTGTATTGAAGGAAGTATGCCTTCACTTACAAGTTTTAGCTCTACTTTAAAAAGTAGGAAGTGCAGTACATGTTCAGACAAGAGTCCTAAAAGCTGTGTAGCTATTTAATAACTAACTTTTAGTGTTTCATCTTTGGTATTTTGTCGTGGATACTGAGAAAATAAGTGGTGCCCATGTTACCTGCTAGGACAATTTTGTGTAAAATGTGTATTACTTAAAATGTACTGAGACTCACATGAAGTCTTGCAAGCTTTAGGATTCCCAAACAAATCTCATATGTATTGATTAAGATCTCTTTTTAAAATGGTCTGGCTTGAAGAGAGGGAGTATCTCCCTGTATTTTCTCCTACATGAAACAGCAGTAGTGACAATTTTAACTCCACATGAAGGGAAAACCCAGTTCTCTTCAGTTCAAACTAATTCAGAGTAGAATTCTTTTGATTTTATGGCTAATATTGCATTCTCATGCATTCAGCTCACCCATCCAAATGGCTATATACCTATTTATGTATGAGGGGGAAAGCATCCATACAGCGAACCTTCCCTATCTTTGGGTATTGCTCCCACCAGTATGCACTGGATTTGGACTTAAAACTGATGAACCATTCCTTTCAGAGAAGATTAAACCACTGGGTTCAGAGAACCCGTTATCTTCCTCAGAGCTTGCATAACTAAGGTGATAAGGAGAAGTTGTTTTTTATCACAGAACTGTGTGTCTGCAAGGGCATGGCTGCTCTGACAAATATTACACTGGCCTCCATGAAAGCAATAACCATTCCCAGGTGCGCTCCAGGTCTTGAAGGTAGGGATATGGGAGGCTCCAAAGATCTCGTGAGGTGGTGGGTGTATAAATTACCCAGTGTGCTGCAGGAGCAAATGGAATGAGTATCAGTTAACACGCAAGTAGCAATATGAGTGGAATAATTAGACTCATTCCTTTTATACTGGAAACTTTAGTCTTCTGGGAAGCTTGTAACTGCAACAGCAAGGTTATCTCATGCTATCTCTGGATTAATGTGCAGGTGTTTGCCTAAAAAGTTTTAGATACAAAGAAAAATGGAAAAGGCTTCACTTACAAAAGCAAGCCCAAATTAACACCAGATTCAGTGACTCCTATGAAAGTTATCTTAAATAACACAACATAAAGGCATTAGTCTACAAGAAATAATTGTTTGGGCCATTACAACCACCAATACTCTCTCCTGCCCCTGCCCAGCTCTAAATCGAGCCGTTTATCTTAATTATCAGCCAACACAGAATTGACTAGACCTAAACCAAAGTTGCATTAACCTCTCTTGTAAAGTGTCTTCCAACACAGGCCCACAGCTCCTCAGACCACACAGAAATCTGCTTCCAAGGCAAGCCTCCCCATACTCTGATAACCTCTAATTCAGCAGCTGGAGGAACTTATTTCCCCTCAGTGCTCAGTAACAACAGGTTGTGGGGAAGCGGGAATACCCAGAGAGCACCGAGGTCACTCACTTATTCACATATTTGGTATATTGGGTACTTACACTACACCTATTTTTTTTTAATCATCATTCATCCAGGACTTTAAAAACTCCAAAACACATGGAACTTTATTTTTTTTCCCTTCAAAGACAGAAATTGTAACAACAGTGTTAATCTTCGGGGGACTTTTTAAGTTTAAGATGCCAAAGATAAAAATTAATGAGGTGTGAAGAGATGCAGTCTTTTGCATCTGTCTATCAACAACTTAAATATGGGAAAAGAAAATAATCTACTTGAATAGCATCTGATTGTGTGCTTTATTTTGATTCCTATCTTGGTTCTGAGAGGCACTTAGTGCATAGAAAAAGAGAGCACTTAATATCTGGCAAGACCAGCCCATATGTCACAGTGGCTCGCAGAGCATTAATTTTCAAGGACAAAATCAAAAAGAAAAGTTGCTACTAATGTTTCATTGAAAGTTCCAGCAGAAAGCAGATGCAGTGGAGCAGGGTGGCACCCCGGGACAGGTTCCATGGCCTGAGATGCAAGTGCTGGCTGCACATGTGGGACTTGACATTGGAGGTATTTGCTCTGGTTTGTGTCTCAGTTGAATCTGGTTTTATTTGCTGCTACAAGATTAAGGGTTCAGCCTGAATCAGCAAACAGCTGTATGTTGGTCCGAACTGTAAAAGGTCTTTGACTATTCTTACTGTTCCTCTCCAAATGGTGAAATTCTATAGGCCTAAAACTTTCCTTTCAATATTTATTGTTAAGATGCAGTAAAGAGCATTCTGGATTTTCATTCTTTTGCCTCTGGAGCTTTGTAACTATCCTGAACCACGTTGGAGCTACTGTTTTGGGGTTTCTTTTTAATTCTATATTAATACATGAAGCACATTATTCATCCTTACCTTGCACCAAACCCCTCAATTTTAATTAACTTCTTTAAGGACTTCCTTCTGTACCCACTGACATTCATTAAGACGTTCCATTTTAGCTATCAGTCACTGCATTTGCTTGGGGCCAGATTCACCCAGGGGAAATGTTACAGAATCACCCACTGAAATGTCTGAGGCCAGGGAGGTGAGCCTGAACTTCTCCTGCCTTGCAAACAAACTGCTGGACTCAGCCTCTGAGCCTGGTCCTCCACAGCACCTGAGCCAGGTCTGATCAGAAACATCCTTTAAAAAGTGCTTAAAAGGGGGCCAGAGGCTGCTTAGGAGTTTTAGGGATGTGGTTCCTCAGCCCTTCCAGTCTGTGGGGTTCACTTTGAAGGATACACCATAAATATTTGCTGACTGCACCCCAGCTGCTGCCCCTCTCTCAGCTGCCCTCTGACCTTGCAGGGATCTGTTGTGTTCTCATACAGGTAGGAAATGTCTGCTGTGAGCCTGGCAGGTGTGCAAGAGGAGCCTGGTTTAACAGTTAAGGTTAAAAAAGTTCATACCAAGTTGTAGTCTGAGCTTCTTGTAGTTATTGTGGGCTAAAAAAACAATGGACTAAATAAAAAAAAGTAAACCTGGTGATGGAGAGTGAATCACTGGTGGAGGTGGAGCAGTTTGGCACAGAAGAACTGGAGTTACTGCCTCCAGGATAAGGAACCAGTGATTTTTCTTCATTGATTTTTGTTGAAGGTGCTGAAAGTTCAGCTGAGCCTTTTGTAGCTCTGACTCCTCATCAATGTGTGTTGTGTTTTGGGTGTTCTTTCCTGCCTCAGCATTTAGAAAGGTGCAGCCTTCAGGGACTATGGGCATGGGCACAGTGGTTTTGAGGTCTGTGGGTAGTTTCTGAGTGTCCCTCCCTTTATCAGGGGCAAGTGGAATGTTTGCCTTGCCAAGCTAAGAAACTGGAAACTGTGCATATTTGAGTGCATGTGTAAATAAGTCAGTTTTGAGAAGTGAGCAAAGCAATCTGCACTCTTAGGGAATAAAGGGAGTGGGCATTTCAAATGCACTCTTAATTTTGTCTGTAGGAAAAAAAAACACAATAAAGTATTTATCCTAGGCAGCAGCAACAATTGTTTCATCTCTTTGTCCAGCTCTTTTCTGCCACATAACACACTTGGATAAAGCTCATAGTTTCTATTAATTTTTAATTCTTTTCATTGCATAGCATTTTGAAGTAGGCTTGTAACTTTCTTGAACTGAGATCATACAGAAGCAACAGCATTTGCTTAAGTGTATATAGATTACAAATATTTTTTATAAGTGTATTTAGAAAGCGATGCTTATTTTGGAAAACACTGAGAACTTTACCAACTGCATATGGTGGATGTCACAGCTAGCTTTTTTTTTTAAGTTCAAATAATTCTCTGGCAATTATTTATTTCATTAATAGAGTAGCTGTTTTTCTAAAGCAAGGCCAAATGAATTGAGCAAGAGGGCAGAATAGAGATGAAGTCTGTATTATTTTTGTCCGACAGTCATTAATCAAATGCATTTGGAAACAAATAGTGCCCTGATTTATTTAAGCACTATTATGCTGATATAATTGCATCAATTTTTGAGGAGGTTCTCTCTATTACACCAGTGTGAGTAAAAAGGAAAAGCAGGTCTTGGATCTACCTAGAAAAATGCAGTTGGTTTGCCAGGAAGGCTGGATAAAATGCAGATATCACACAGGCACTCTGCCTCTAGCTGCTGTGCTTACCACCAGCAGCTCAAAGAGAATTATTTAATCCTTGTTTGCATAATAACTTCTGATAAATTATTCAAGAACGTATGGCCTAAAGTTTTTTTAAGGCAGTGCCTGAGGGAGAAACATGATTCTGTTCCAGTTTTAACAAGGAACCAGGAACCCCAGCAGAGTTGTTGGAGCCATATTCAGGCTCCTTGGACATGTTTTGGTGTAAAAGGCACAGTGAAATGCAGAAGAGAACTTCAGAAAATTTCATGAGGAGTTGTCACCAGAGGAAACACACCTCTGTGCAATCAAATATTGTGTGTTTATAGTGGGAGAAGTAGCAGCAGGCTGGAGGTCCCTCTTTAGTGACAGCACTTAATGGTATCATCCATTAAATCGAATGTCTAGAGAGCGGTGCTCTGAAAAAGGAATTTTTAAAAATTATTTTTTATGCCGTATACAACAAGGTGCTTAATCCTGGCTTGCTGACAGTAAGTGCTTCAAACTGGCTTGTCTCTTTTTCCCCCCTTTCTCTGGTTATTTTGAAATGGTCGTGATTAAGCAACGAAAATGTTGTCATCTTTGGCTACTTCTTGCCTCCTTATTGTGTATTTCGGGGAAATGATTTATTTATAGGACCAATCGAATTCTCTTAACAAACATAATAACTTGAATTTATCTCTGTCAGATGGAGTCTGATACCCTTATTACTTGCATCTGTTTACTGCAGTGAAGTTTGCTCTGAGTTAATACATTGCTGAATGTGAATACGGAGGCTGAATCTGGTCCTTACATCAGTGATTTGTAAAGGGGGGAAAAAAGCAATTCTTATCCCTGACAGCCCAGGGGATATCATGGTTGTTTGAAAACAATTTGTTCTCACTCTGTCATGGCTTTTGATATCAGTACCTGCAGAGCCACATAGAAATTTCATATTTAATAATTGCAATATCAAGAGGTGCTTGTTTGGATACCACGCAAAGTCTTTGTTTTCAGCCAATTTTCTGGCCTTGGTTTGGTTTGTGTCATAGGAGGGTTTGGTTTGAACATACTCTTCCATCAACCCTGGTTTGGCTTCTCTGTATAAAAGATACAAAAATCTGTAAAGGTGATGTTCACCTTCGTAACAGATGGTTCCATAAAGGCTTACCTGCAGCAATTTATTTCAAGTTTTCAGCTCCTTAGTAAGTGCAACAGTGTGGTCATTTCCATACTGCTGTGCTCTGGAGGCAATTCTGATTTATATTTTGGTTATCTCAAAGAAGGCTTTCGTAAAGATGGACGTTAATGAAACATCATAATGAGCAAATTATTACTTTAAACTCGTGATACTTAACTTTTATAGAAATTAATGCTGGGTGGACCTTTGATTGACTTTCTAATCCATGCTAATTTTAATATAATACAGAAAAAGTGAATTACCATCAAAGTTTTATGGTTTGGTAGAAAGAGCGAGAATCTCGAGAACGTGCTGCTTGTTTTTATCTGCTGCCAATAAATGCCCTGCATGTTTTGAGAGCTGTTTAGTCTTTGTTAGCCTTATTTTCATGAACTTTGAATGGAAGTAAGCAATCTGGCAAGAAATTATTTGCTCTTGCAGAAGGCTCAGAAAGGAAAAAAAAGTGCAAATCTGGCAGCAGGACAAAGTGAAATGTGACTGTAGTAATTGTTCAAATGTTTTGCCAGGCCCTTCCAGGCAGGCTGCTAAAATGCAAGTGCAGATGACAGCTGTGTATCTCTAGGTGAGGCTGATTCTGTTTGAAAATCTGGTTTTGTTCTGTGTAGGCTATTTGGCAGTCTGAATTCCAGCAAGTACAACCTTACTTGTACCATGCTTTATGTTCAGCTTTTTTCCTCTGTATTTATCTACAGAATTCCCATTGAGACTCTTCTGTTACAATGCTCCCTGGAAAATCCTTTGGTATCTCATGCTGTGCTTCTTTCAAATCTGAGGTGTAACAATACCAGTTTAATCTCTCCATCTGTTGATGGCAGAAGATCAATGCTGTAAAATCGTGTGTTAATATAAACCTCGGGTGTGTTTTGTTTGGCATTTGCATTACCTCTATCTTTCTGATTATGAAAAGGGAGTTTGCCATAGGATCTGGTTATGCCTGTAAGTAATTTTATAGTCTTGTTCTTTCTACAGCATCCCATAGCCTTGATCAGTAAGTTATTACACCTGTACTTTGTGTTAGGGGTTAGGGAAATACTGAGTTTGGGAACAAGATGTCTCCTAGCTCCTTAATAAATTAGAGTGTACAAAAGGGAAAAGCACATTGGCTGCTTAGATATTATTCTTATGTATAGAAAACTGTTTTATTCTGGAGAAAACCCTTCCTTGGTTACTTGGAAACTAAACTGTATCTTAAAGAGTTTGTGTGTTAAGAACCAGCACTTTGTGTATAACTCCATTGGTAGTCACTTCCCACTGCACTTTGTTCACAGTTTTGAGACCCATTTTTGTAGAGGTAACCCAACAACAGCAAAGCACATGAGATGGTTGAAAGAGAAACACAGGAGCTGTTTGTCTCTGTTGGCTTTGTTGTTTGGGCCGAGGGAGAAGTTTGTGTGGTTTTTTTTTTTGTTTTGTTTTTTTGTTTAAGGTAGACCATAACATCAAAGTGTACTCTCAGTTTTATCAGTTTCAATGACCTGCAATTCCCTTGTCCCTTGTTACACAAGTGCTGAGCTTATCTGAGGTATCATTTTAACTAATGTTTTAATGACTTCAATGGCTTTCATCTACTGGCTCTCATTTGTGTTCATTTTACTCTGGATTAGCAATAGGCTAAGGATGGGCCCATAGCCAATTACTCTCTGGCTCAGGTGGCATCTGGAACTCCTGTCTGATGTTTGTCATCCGAAGCCATGATCCTGTCCAAAAAAATTATCTCACATTAGAAAGGAAGGATGAATTGTAATAGA
Source organism: Anthoscopus minutus (assembly GCA_013399455.1). Classification (NCBI taxonomy): domain Eukaryota; kingdom Metazoa; phylum Chordata; class Aves; order Passeriformes; family Paridae; genus Anthoscopus; species Anthoscopus minutus. Next base: position 38,200 of record VWYI01012857.1, on the reverse strand, counting down.
AATTAGAAGAGCAATTAGAGGTAGTTGGCTTTAACTGCCCAGTTACAGTTGTATGATAAGCATTTAAAATTCCTCCATGAATAACTGCAAGGCACAGCTTATTGTGAAGCCCAGTTGTGACACACACTGTCAAGGAATGATGTTGTCTAAAGGTTCCAGCTGCTGAAGTTGGATAACAGACTTCTCCTCAGTCTCAGCTTTAAGAAAAAAGAAAACCTTCCCCATATGACAGAAAATACTGGGGTGGTAAGAGTCAAGCTGTTGTGGTTTACCAATCAAACATTGATTGCAATTTGAAAGTCAGATTATATTGTATCATTTGCATCTGCAGTATTTCTAGAACTAGCAAATGACAGTACCCAGTTGTTTTTTATTTCAAGTGAATATTCTTTACTCTCATTTCTGTGAACTTTCTACCCAGGGGGCTGTGCAATGGAAATGCTGCCTCTACCCTACTGAAACCCTGGGTGCAATGTGTATCTTGCCCTTCAGAAATGATGTTTGTATACATGTATATAGCTTAACACAGCTAAGCTCGTCTAAATCAATAACCAAAAGCATGTTTTTAACATCTTTCATAGAAATTCTGCATTACAGGCAGCTGCAACCTGTTCATAGCCCATAGGGATGGTTTTAGTGAGAGGAAACAAACACTCCTAAGCAAACACTATAAAGTATTTGTATATATGTTTGAAGCTCTGTTTGACACCACAGAAGGTTTTTTACTTTATTCACATCTTTTGCTACTCTAAAGAGAAAGAGAAATAAACTCAATTTGACAATATAATTAAGGATATTTGGGAACTCTAGGGTCTGGTTTTGTGATATTTTGTCTTTTTTTCTTCTCCTTGCTTCCTGCACTGCTTTACTTGAGATGATCTTAAGTTCATCTTGGACTGCAGCTGATTATAGAGAACTTGTTCCTTATTTTCTGGTTTGCTGCATAAATTTGTGTGAAATGTTTGGGTCACTCACCTGTTTTGGAATAAATGGACTCTGTTCTCTGGATGTGGGTATACTTTTAAATAGAACTAGATCAGCTTACCATGTGCAAAGGTGAAGTTAATAAAGAGAGGGATTCAAACAATTTTAGTTGTCCCTGTTTGTTGCAATGGAGCAACTTCTTTAAGTGGTCTTTGGGAGCTGGGAGAAAGGTTTGGCATTTCTGAGCCTGGCAAACACTTGCACTGCCCTGCATCCCCATTGCTCAGCTCAACAGCCCCTAAGCAGTGCCTAGAGAAGGAAAAATCTCATAGTTAACACTGTTTATCAGGTTGTGTACAGCTGTAATGAAGATCTTCTGATCACTTATACAAGTGAGTAATTTTATTCACACCAGCAAACCCCAGACTTTGGGGAGACTGCTCACAGTGGTTTGCCAGCTTGAGGCTGCCGTGTGTAAATGATGACTGCTGGATGTTTTATAATTATGTATTTTTAATTAAATATTGCATGCCAAAGATATAAATTATATTTCTCTAGAGCCAAAGAATAGCATGATACATGGCATTACTTGGATGAAGTGGCAGGGGTTGCAGGAAGAACTGTCATCTTATTTTTGAGTGACATCGATTTGTGTGGCTAACATTTTAGTAATAAAACCCAAAATGTAAATCTGTAGCCTGCTGTGAAGGGATGTTCTACAGTTTCAATGAACACTGCAGGATTTGCTCATAAATATTCATTAAAAAGAGCCTTGCTGAAAATGAAACTTAAGTACTTAAGGTAATGGAATAAAAGTAGTTGAGAAGCTCTTTTAGGCATGTTCAAAAACAGGATAGGAAAGAGAAAAGTGAAGTAGTGTGAAGTTTGACTTGCTTTTTTGGTGTTGAAAGATGTTAAAAGCACTGTTGAGTTAATGGTTGTCCTACTGCTAGTGAAGCCACATTAGCTTTTGATTGAAATGCTGTAGAATTTCTGCCTCCTTGGGCCTGTGTTCATTTGCATCCTTCCATGGCCTTATTGTGCCAGGATTTTTGCTTCTTTACATCAAGAATACAATGCTTGTGATTGTGTATAATACGTGATCATTGTGAAGGTCATCAGCAAGGTTGTCCACACTCAAGACAGCAAGTTGGTTTTTTTTAAGATCCTCATAAAAAGTATAATTTTTGTATTTGTGTCTCAGGTTATGCTGCATATTTAACCAGATGGCATTTCTGCAAATGTTGACAGGATCCTGAGATAGCCATAGCTTTGAACTGTAAGTGCCAGCTCTGTTTCATTAAAACAAGAAGGCTGTCAGGTCCTGCTGGGCTGCTGATCTCCAGGGATTGGTTTTCTTAGAAAGGGGTGGCTTTTGAAATAGGGAAAACTTTGCAGGATGAGACAAATTCAAATAGAAAATGAGAAAAGCAAATTTCTTCCCTGTGCCCTGGGATGAGGAGATTTTACCTTGCACTGTTTCTTTCTCACATCCAGCAGTTTTCAGTGGCTCCATGTGTTGCAGAACCTGTGCAAAATGTGGGTTCCCAGGTGCACACACTCCTAATTGTCCCCCAAGAGCTGACACTAGCTCTGCTCCCTGCTTGTCTTGGGCATCCCAGTACCTTGAGTTATTGGTGCCTCAGGCTATTGATGCCTCCTGTGCTTTTCCTGCATTTTGTGTTCCAGAATGACTCCAAGATGAGAAATCCCCTATTCATTTGAGTGCAATAACCTGAAAGGAGGTGGAAAGGGCAGGTTTTTAACACAATTTGACATTGAACTTGCTCAGCTCTGACTCTCCTGCATTGCAGCCAGTGCCTCTTGAGAAGCAGACAGAATAGGTGTCAGAGCAGCTCCTCAGAGTAAACGTGGACACTTGGAAAAGTCTGGGCTGATTGGGATTGAGGCTCTTCTGCTGCCAAATCAACCTTATGGGTACTCTCACCATGCTTGGGAAAGGATATTGTGAGGGAGCTGAATCTTGAGGAAAATACTTTTGGACAAATGTGTGACTGAGAAATTGGCTGAACTGAGAAATTTTCTCCCGCTTGTCTCAAGTGAAAAGCTGTCTGCTTGAAGAGCAGGTGGAGTTATTGTTTCCCCTAACATCCCATAGAGTTGGCATTGCTGCTGTTTTGCATTTAATCCTTTCCTGACGCCTTCATGGCTGGTTTAGTCCACGTTCAGATAAAGGATGCACATATTGTGTTATGCTGTCTGGAGCAAAGGAGCTGCTCATCTTCCAAACATACAGGATTTCGTATATATTAAACCATTACTGCTCATCTTTGACACAAATGATGAGTAAATAATATATATTTGCATGCCAGGTAACTCTTTAATTATTTAAGATGCTGCCTTGGCTAAAAATTCTAGGTAAATGTAATGAAATGTTGCAAGGCAAAGTGATTATTATTCTTCATTTAACAGAAAAAAAAAGAAAAAATAATAAAAATTTTATTATGGACTACATTTCAGCAAAGCTGTTACTAAATTTTGTCTGTTATTTTAAAAATAATTGCCAGAGAAGAAGATTTTTTTTAAAAAAAGAAAAACACCTCCTATTTAAATCTCATTGATCTTTTTGCTGCCCAAGCCCAGCAAGGTGAGGGCTGCAAATCAGGAGCCAACACAGCATGTCCCTGATGGCAGCTCTTGGTGGTTTTGCTATTGCTCAGCCCAGGCAGAGACCGCCTGTCTGCAGTAGCTCTTACATGGAAGGGATAGGACAAGACCTGAGATCATGGAAGTTGCTCCTGGTAGGAATTATCAAAATATCTTGAGACCTGATGGCAGCTGCTGTCTGGGCAGTGTCACAGAGAAAGAGACTTTTTGTATTGATGCATTTTCTCTCTAATTCCACACCAGTATCTACATAATAGAACTAAACTGTAATTTTTGTAAACTTTCTCTAAGTGTTTTGTTCTCTCCCAGTCTCTTAACATTCATTGTGCAAACACACAATGCTAAACAGTCACGACAAGTTTCTCTTCCTTTAAATGTTACACAGGCTGTGCCAAAATCTTTTTCTCTGCAAATATCTCCTGCAAAAATACAAAGTGGGGCTGGGGAACCCATGAGGATATATACTCTTGAGACAAAGAATAACAGCTGCAGAATTTTGAATCCTTAATTATTAGTCTGTGCTGTGTCAGTATCTACTGCCCTCTGGAATTTTGATGCCATCATTTTGAAACAATCACAGATGTTGTAATTATGAGAACAGATTAATGCAGGTAGCTCATCCTTTTCCTGTCCCTCAAAATGAGAGCATTATTGATTTTTGAAGTCTTCATTTGAGAGTATTACTGAATTTTGAAGTCCTCCTCAGTGATCTGTTTACCTGCAGAGCTGCCATTTCATCTTGCTTCTTGACTGTAGCATCCTAACTAAACTTCCTAAATTGCTATTCTCAGCTGAAGATGTATCACCAGATTGAACAAATGACCTTTACAGTGTAATAACATCCTTTAGCTGTCAGGAATTAGTGTGTTGCATCTATCACTCCTGCAGGCCTTGAGGTGTGTGCCTGGCTCTGTTGTGCCATTCCTGTAATAATGTTACAGCCTGGAGAGAGACACTTCTCCCTTCAGTGTGGCTACCTCTGAAATTGGTGCTCTTGTTCCAGCATTATTGCTACCACCATGTGTTATGTAGGTGATCAAATAACAAAATGTATTTTTGAACTATTACTGACCTAATTTTTACTGTTTTTTCCACCGAAGTTCATTCTTACCCTGGTTGTTACCCCGTGAATCATCTTTAGATTAAGCAAGATAGCTAAAGGCTTAAGAACTGACTCCCAGGCTTTGCACAAATAATTAAAACACTCTATAAACTGCTGTACACAACAGGATATTTAGAAATTTACCTCTCAGTTGGAAAGAGAAATATGTACTCATTGTTTCAAAGAACAATTAGGTGTTTTTAATAACGGGCTCGCAAAACTTTACATGCTGTAGCTAATAAAATGGAATTTAGTTTACTAAGTACTTGTAAATGAAAGACAAGGTTTTTATATGCAGCAATTTACAATGTATAGAGTAAAAGAAAATGATGATTCACAATGAGAAATTCAAAGGGTCTGATTTAGGCTTCTAATTTTCAAGTCAAAGATATTTAGCATTCACAAATGAAAAGGTTAGTTTGTGTAGATTGATCTTCTAAGTTAATTAAAGCATGCAGCCCCAGGATGATATTGGCAGCCTTGTGGCTGTCAGTTGTTCCTCAGCAGAGGTGTGATCCTGGCAAGGAATACTGACTGAAGCGAATGCTGCCTGAAGTTTCCACTTCCTCTGTTTTCACCTGGGAAAGCACCATTAAAATCTGGACTAATTTGGAAGGGAAGTGACAGAATGCTTCAAGGTCTGACTGTTGGGAAGAGAAAGCAGAAATACTGCATTGGTGTTTGTCATAAATGACCAACTGAAACGAATTTGAAGGAACTGATCCATTCTGGGAGTTAGTTCAGATGGTGACAGCACATCCTCTGTCACTAAGGGCAGCACAAAAGGGTGAGATCACCCTTCTGAAGACAGGGACTGTTGCTGGGCTATGTGAAGAGGAGTGGTAAAAATGTCCCAGCAAATGAGAGCTGTTCTCTCAGTACCTGCAGGGTGCCTATCTCAGTGTCCTGAGGGTGAAAGCCACGTGTGGGTAGCCCAACCCTTCCCTTGCCCTCTGATGTTTCCCCACTGCAGCTGCACAACCCAGTTTATAAAAATCTTAAGTATAATCGTTAACTTTGTAATAGCTGTGCTTCTGCACTCTTGGGTGTGCTGCAGGAGTTGTTACAGCTCCAGCTATGTAGGTTTCTAGAGCTCAGTGCCTCGTAGAGATCCCTGTTGTACCAGCCACCTCTCACCATCCCCACAGCTGACTTGCTGGAGTCTCAGTTTAAATCAAAACTTGTGAGGTGTTTCAGTGAGTTTATATCAAATTTCGTAGCTCACAACTTGTATATCATAGGAACTGAGATCCTGCCTTTCTGAAGGGGAAAAGTTGGGTTTTTTTCACTTTGCAGTGACTTTTTTTTTTTCTCAGTAATTTATGTAATCTTTGAGCCTGAAGGAAGAGAGAAACTAAGAATAAAGTACACCTATGGATTCATCACAGGGACTGAGCAGTCAAAAGCAGTCAGAAACATCAAAGAACAGTCTTATTTACATTTAAAGCTAATTTGAGGACAGTTATACTGCTGGTGACATTCCTGGTGTGTTTACTTGAATCTGAAATGTAGATGTTCCTTAGTTTGAGAACACTCTGTATGTGACTGTGTGGGCATGGGCAGCATTGTGATTTGCTTGCAGGCGAAAGGAAAAAGGAACAAAGAGTGAGTCACCTTAAAAATGGGAAAGTGACAGAGGAAAAACGTGGACAATCATCTCTAGCAATAGACAAAAGCCAGGGTGGGTATGCCACTGACAGTCATATGATACTTTTATTTCCACAAGAGAATAAGAACACCATTTGAAGGCTGGACCATCCACTACAAGGGATTGGAAACTCATTTTAGATTTCTTTCTAAAGAAGGCTGAACTTAGTGCTCTGTGGCTTCTCACAAAAGTGGAAATGTTTGTGTTTTGCTCAACACTGTTCCAGTTTTGTTTTGTTTGGAAACCAGATGTGGGAAGAAAAGACCTTGTGCATCTCACTGGTTTTAGAAGTGTTACTTTGTGTGTCATAGAAAGGCACCTGCCCAAGCTATCAAACCCTGAGTCAAAAATGATGTTGACCTGAAGTCAGCCCCCACGTGGGCCTGTCTGATGCTGCAGTATGGGAGAGCTCTGGAGGAAGAACCTGAGCAGAAGATGCTGCATTTGCAGCCCCTTTTCACTTCTAATGTTGCCATTCACCAGCGTGGAAGCTGGAGCTGTTGCAACTCTTAACTGTACCTCTTGGTAATGGCTGTAAAGCCATTCTCTGTAAAATTGTTCTGAAAAATAGAAAAATAAGCAGAACTAAATATTAGAAACCTTCTAGAAATCTGGGCAAAAAACCAGCAATACAGGGCTTAGTTTTGATTATTTCAAATTGATTTGCAGAAATGCAGCTCAGACGTAATGCCTAATATAATTTTAATGTTTGATTTCGGAAGGAAATACTAATTAGCAAGGTGGGATAACTCTCTGCACCTCTCCTCCTCCTTTTAGTATCAGAAGGATGAAATGAAGTAGCTCTTAATGTGTTCTCATCCAATTACATTTGGCTAAAATTATTCATTGATCACTAATCACTGGCAGTTGTTTACACAAAACAGTGCTCGTATGCAGCATGCAGCATATTGAGGATTATTGCTATAATAGGAGCTAATCAATGAAAACCACTTGTGACTCTCCTAATGAGGTAATAGTGAAAGGGGGTTTTTTTGTTTACTGTAGCAATAGATTTTTCAAACCAGACAGAGCTCTTTGCATCCAGCAGGAAACTGGTTTTCAGCATGAGATCGCAGGCACCATTTTTCTCTTTCTCTCTAATAATATTAAAGTTGAAAAACGATTATTCCGGTCCCCCTTTATTAAACAAGCTATTACAAAGCAAGTGAAGGATTTCTGCACCTTCAATTTTCCACCTAATAATAGTAAAGTATTTTCATTGTTGCCTTGACAATATTAATGCTATTTTTTTTCCCCCAATGCCTAAAGCAAGGAGTCTCGCCATTTTCTTTGCCAGGTTGAAATAAATTGTGGCTTTAGACTTTAATATTAACGACAGGCTTCTTTACTGGTTTTCACTGTGATTGGTTAATTCACAAGCTCGATGTTCACTAGTAGACAAGATGTAGAAGTTAACTAAATCTTCAAAATAGCCTTTGGATTATTCTTAATAACACCAATATTTTGCAATGAGGCATACCTTAATTTTAGGACTCCAAGGTAGCCTCAAATAATCATATGTCAGATATTAGGCATTTAGACAGAGTTAATGTCACTGGCCTACATCTTTTCTAGTTTATCACGCCATGGTTCTGCCTTAGAGCTTCAGAAACACTCACTCTGGTATTTTTGGAGGTGCTGTGTTCTCAAAGATCTGCTGGTTTATTAGAGAACAGTGCATTCAGCACCCCTAAAAATAGATGGGTAAAGCTTTGACTTCAGAGAACATTCATTTCTGCAATCAGAAATGGGATGCAGAAATAGCCCTCCCCAGGCATGTGCTCTGAGTGTCAGGCTGCAGCTCGCTCTGTTCCACCTCCAAACAGTAAGAAATCTAAGATGGAATGATCTTCACTGGAAGATCCTTTAGTTAATTCTTTTTAATTATTTATGCTGAAAATATTCCAAGTGCAACAGGAAGCTCAAAGTTCTTATATTATGCAGATTCAATGAGACTTTGGGGACAGCCATTAATATTTGCATGCTGGATAGTTTGGTTTGCCGCTTCAATTATCTGAAGCTTGATCACTGTGTGTAATCATAATTTGTTCATAAAACTACCCAGGCCTGTCAGCACAGTGCCTGGAATTAAGCTTCTCCTGCTTGTGCCGAGCTTATGAAAAATTGAATGGCAGTTCATTTTCACAAAACATGACAAACATAAAAGAAATTATGAATTAATTTTAAACCCTGCTTAGCAGAGTCTTATCAATTTGATGGAACCCTTTGTCTTAGAGAAGTCTGGCATTAGAGTTGATAGGCTTAATTAGTATCAAGAATCTCAAAATGTCTGTGACTGACAGGTTAGATCATTTGGTGTCCTCCCCCAACCTCCCTATGAATTGCAGTCTGAAATCTAACAGTTTTCGTTAGGGAAGCTGGCTAACATAACTTTCACACCTTTACACCAAATTAAACACATGACAATGCTTCAACCGCAACAGCAATCCCAAAGTTGGGCACAACCCACCAAATCAAAGATAAATAAAGACACATTTCCTGCTGTGGAGTCTCTTTAGATCCAAGATTATGGTATCTTGCTGTGGGAATATATTTTGTTTTGAATGTGAACACAAGATTTTGGTTAGCACTTGGAAAAATCAACCCATCTGACAGAAGAACTCAAATAGGCTTCAAATAGATTGCTGGACATCTCCAGTAAGCCCTCTGGAGGCCATATAAATTGGAGTGCTTAGTTAAAAAATTCTTCCTCTTGACAGTAGGATTTGAAAGCAGTAGGTACCTTACCCAGGTATTCTTCAAATAATTATCTTTCTGGATTATGCTAAGGTGGGGGTGTCCCTAGTGTGAAAATAAAGATTTGAGTCCCAAATATTTGGCTAAAAGGCATTAACAGATATTATCTGTCTTCTAAAGAAAGGGGAGAAAAAGTATAATAATAATACTTAGGGATGTTAAAAGTAAGTGTCTAGATTCTCCATTTCTCTCATTGAAGTATAGCCTTGTAATTAATTACACCAATTTCCTTATGGTAATTCCTGGACTGTGGTGATGTAACAGGAGCTTTATTAGATCAATAGAATGGTAGAATAAGTTTAAAATCTTTGAATTTCTCCTATCCCTACATATTTTTAGCAATATCTAGAGAAAAATGTGGCTGTCCAGAAAATATTACATAAAGTTGTGCTCATGGAAAAGCTATTAAAGCTTAGTTGAATTTGGACTGTAAAATCTTAGATCTAACTATGTGGCAATCCAACTATACTTGAAGTTTGGGTATTGATCAGATGATCACAGTGGTGCTGACCCCTTGGCCTGTGATAGGTTTAAAATCTTTCAATAAAGACATTTCAATTCTTTGTTGATATTTTCTGGACTTTCAATCAGGTTCAGCTATGCTTCATCATTTTTGCTCCTACTGGCATTTAACTCCCATTGGAGTTACTGGGATAATTTGCTGAGGAAGGAGGACAAGTTTAGACCTATTTCATGTATTTCTTTTTTATGTGCAAAGAGAGGGAGAAAGAATGAAATTGCCCTCAAGTAGCTGAAAGGAGAAATAAGGTAATCTTTTTTTTTATCAGCTCTGCAAAATGATTTTTTTTTCCTTTTCTTTTTTATCCATGAGTCTCCTGGCTCTCAGAGTCTCAGATTGCCTTAAGTTCACATTGCATGGTATAAATGGATATGGTTTCTACACCTGCAGGAGCCAGGACTTTGAACAGTGTGCTTGTGTTTAGGATTATGTTGAGAAGAAACCTCAAAATTTGTTCTGTTATCCTGAGCTTTCCATAAACCCTTCTGTGAATTTCTTCATGTGTTTTGTGTGCACTTTGGATATTCCTGTTGCTCTTACTGTGGTATTTACCACCTTGCAAGGGCATTAATACATGCCTCAAATAAGTAACTTTTCTTCATTCCAGGTTGATCTTTTATCTTCCTTCATATCTATTTTGACCATTCTGGCCTGTATCTAGTTTCCTCTTACTATTAAAAAGAATATATTGTAAACTGAGGAGAACAGCCTATTTCAAGAAGGCTAGATTCTTTCAGGATGAGGATATTTTTATGCTGGTAGCTGTGCTCTTCCCAGAGGAACCTTGGCTTAACTCTAAATTCAGTTGCCACTGCTAGTCTCCATTTCTCATCGTTTTCAGAATTACTGTACTGTAAAAGTAATTTCTGAAATATCATTACAGATTAAGACAAAGCTTTTTCTTTTATATCAAATAGCTTAGAGAGCCTTGGTATGTCTAAGAGACATGCTTGTGTCAGGAGAAAAATGTATTTTTTACTTTCATTTCAGATTTAATAGTGACTGAAAGCATTTACTCATTATGCAGCAGCCAGCACACAGACACACATTCCTACATAGATTGTTGGTAATGAGAAAACCGCTTCTTAAAAATATTTTTTTATAATGAAATTACAAGAAATGCAGCTAATGAGGCACAGGTTGGCAAATCAGCAGTGAGTGCTAGTTCAGTCCATGTGCTGCTCATTTGTGAAGAGTTGTCCTCATCCCCTGCCTTTGATTTCCAGCAGTAGGGCAGTGGTGGGTCCTGTGTGTGTTTTTATACCCTGAATATTTGAAAATTTGTTACTCTGCAAATTTCAGGGCTTTTTTTTTCTTTTTTTCTGCTTTGTAAATTAAAAAACTGCTAGGATTGTATGTTAGCACTAACTTCTTTATTTCTCTCAGGCCTGTGAAATAAAGAAGCTGAAATTTGCACAGCTATCATTCAGGAATATTTCTTTTATCATGGAAAATTTCACACCTGCTTACATAAGCTCCCCTGTCTGAACTTGGTGGAGAGGTTTCCTTTATTTAGGCAGGGAAAGATTGGATTTGACTGTATTTGTAGCTTTCCTTTGTTCACCAGAAATACTCTGCTGAAAGCAGTTTGTTTTTGCTGCATCTCAGAAGTGTAAATGACACGCTTCAGAGCAGTAGTGGGCACTCCAAAGTGGTCAGCCTGATGTTTATTAGGATTTTTATACCATCTTGAGTGGCATGTGATTAAAGGGGTGATTTTGAAGCTTCACACTGCTGCTTTGTTAATGCACTTGTCATCTTTCAAGTGGTACTAGTGCAGGAGTCATGGAGTGGTTCTTTACGCCCCCAATCCAGCAAGCCTCTAATGAGGAGCTCTACCCTTTTCCCTCTACCAAGTGCTATATGCAGTTCAACTTTTTAAGGGAAAGTAGAGAACTTGATGACAGCCTGATGTTCAGCCATGACAGCCCCAGTGCTGTCTTGAGTTTCCTTTCTGCCTTTTAACACTCTTGGGTGTCCGACAGGAGATGTGCCTATCTAAACCTCCCCTCAGAATATTTACTTGGGTTTCTGAGTTGAACACACCTAAGTGTGCTAAAGTCATTCTCCTAAAAATGTCTGCCAGTCTTGGCCTCAGTGGGAATGTTTTGTTCCAGTCTCTAAACTGTCAATTTGTCCTGGAAGTGAAGCTTCTGTGCTAAGCAACAGGGAGTAGTAGAGGGCAGGACAATTGTACAGCGCAGGAGACTTGAAGCACCTGGCAAATATTTGGCTATGCAGTTCTTCCCACAGGAATGTAATCAGCTCCCTTCTCCCACCATCTGGAAGAGGGAGCATTTTTGCCAGCAGAGGAACTTGCTCTGCAGTCCCCATCCTGCCTGCCTTCTGTTCTTTTCTCCACAAAGAGCATTTCTTCTCTTTCAGACTTCACAGGCTGATCCAGAATCCCACATGAGAAAGTAAATGGAGGTGGCAGTATTGTGGGATGGATATTTCTTGACTTTGTCAAAAATAAATAAGAAAAAAAAGGAAAAAAATTAAATTCTGTTCAAGCTTTTTCAAAGTTTGAGAAGGCTGAGTGTACTGACCTGTGGAAAATAATGTTCAGCATTAGCTTTGAAATGAAGCTTTGCTTTTTGCTATTCCAAACCATATTTGAATAGCTTCCAAATGATTTTGCAGTGTTTCATGGGTGGAGATGAAACAGAATGGGGTACAGTAGCTTGGGGTTTATTTTGTTTTGTTTTCCCATCATCCCTTAGACAGAATTTCCCTGCAATGGAGATTCTGGTTCTGTTTGGAGCTGTGCTTGTGTCAGAGAGGTGGTTCATGTGTGTAACACGGGCATTAGCGAGCTGCATCAATGCATCTTGAATTCTGCTGGGCTGTTGCTGTGGGGGATCAGAACGTGCCTTGTCTCCTAGCTCAGAGCTGATTAGAGGTGTTAGACCCTCAGTATTAGTTTTGAGACTTCCTTGTGGCATGTAGTTGTTGTTTTATTAAGTTTAGGGTTTGTTTTTTTTTTAAACTGTATTTAGAGAGATGAAAGTAAATTACCATATCTAGTTGTTATTGATGGAGTATGGTGAACATTTAAAACTTTTATCTTCTGCCCCTCAGGTTGTGTGGGATCATTATGTAAGCAGCAGGTTCTGGTGATTGTTCTGATGCCAGTGTGTTACAAAGATTGTGTAAATGCACAACCCCAGGCTGTGTTTGTTGCAGGGGCAGGGCTGCAGGATCTGTTCATGACTGTGAACATCTCCTCTCTTCTGCTTACACGGCTGGGGACTGGAAAAGGCCGTGGATATCACCAGGAAGATGTTAAACATGCTCATGGCTTGGTCTGTAGCCTGTCAGAAGTGGGTGTTCTTGGTTACTTTTCACCACCCAGGCTGGTTAAGTGAATGTCAGGGCCGAAGATGAGCACAGGAACCTCAGAGTTAATGTTACAGCAGTCCTTGAAAAGTCACATCAGGAGCAAAACCCCTGCTACCACCAGGGCCAGTTAAACAAGGTCTGAAGGATGTGATGCACCATTGCAAACTAAGGGGGGAAATGAAGTTATTTAACAGCATAGAATTAAAATGTTTCCCATAATAACAATGCATGCATCTTTAATGATTGTAAAAACTGTTTCCATTGCTTGTTCTTCATTTTGAATACCAGTTCTTGCAGAATTTTCATCTAATCTCTATAGAATCAAGTATATATGATAATCAACAACTGCTCAGATGCACAATGTTGAAATATTAATATTGCTAAATCAAACAGTCTTTTCTTAAAAATAAAAAAGACATTTACTCCAGAGCAAAATTTAGTTGAAGCAATGTGATTCCTCCTTGCCCTTTTATCCATAAATAATGGATTTTTTAAAAACAGAAGGACATCTCTGAATTGTTAAGGGTAAGAAATATTCAAAGATTCAAACCACAAATAAGGTATTATTTAAAGTAGTTAATGAGATATTTATTCTAGGTATTTTTGTTTCCAGCCTTCACTCTTACATTGCTCTCAATGTGCCACTTATTTCTTAGGGAACATTATTTCAGAGTGTAGGGAAGAACCAAATCACTTCTGATTGAGCATCTACCAAGGAAGTGCTGGTCAAGCCAGACACTTCTTATTTGTGTTATTTCCACTTCATAGGAAGGACAGATGTGGACCTCTGAGAGGGGACTGGAAATCAAAAAGAATAAGACTTGCAGATGATCAAATTTCAAGCCTAATGTGGCTAAATCTTGAAAGTGTAGCACTTGCAATTCCAAAGTCAACACAATCTGCTGGAGAAGTTTCTGGCCTAAGTGTCCTTATGTCTTGCACAAAGAGAAAATAAAGGGGGACTGGAGGCAGTTAATTATTAATTAGTCTGGAGTCTGAGACAGTCCAAGCATCTATCCAAATCACAATGTCCTGAAGTTCTTTCTCATGGGCACTGAATATAGGTTCTAGAAACCAAGACTTTCTGTGCATGTTCTTTTGGTTTGTTGTGTTATTTTTGACCTCCCTTGCTGCAGTGATGTTGGAGTGATGAAGCTGGGACACATTTGAGTGCTCCGTGGGAAGCAAAGCTGAGACCACTTTTACAATCACTGTCCTGAAAATCAACCATGCAGCATTCCTCTGGACCTGCTCCCTTCCCAGGAGCTGCCCAGCACCTCCTCCACCCCAGGCAGCACATCTCCTGCTCCATCTCCTGACAAAACAGGAAAGGAAAATTGCTGCAGCATCAGTGTGAGCCCAGCCAGAGGCTGCTACCCCGCAGTCGTGCCCAGCCTCACACTCTGCTCAACTGTGCCCATTTCATGGCAGCTTTGAACCCTGGATTCAGATGATCAGAAACACAAAATGGCTCTTCAACTTCCCTTCTTTCTCTTTCAAAAACAATTGTTTCAAAGTATTTTGCTAGCAAAGTGATGCTGGTTAAGCAATATTTGCCTAATGCAAAGCATTTAAAGTAATTTCTTTAAGGAAACAGCTATTTTGAGGACTTGTCCATGGGCAGTTAGCTTGGACTTGTAAGCTATGTATCTTAATTATATAATAGAAATTTTAGATGCAAAAATAATAACTCCCACTAACAATTTTAAGTAACTAATGAACCAGGGATATTTAACTTAAGTTTCCATCTTCTTCCTTAGTTTTGAAACCCTTTGACTGATGTATTCCAGAATTTACAAGTTTGTTGTCATTGAATTAAGTGTCAGAAAATTTTGTAAGGAAGTTTCTGACTCAAAAATCTGAAGCAGGGCAACAAGAGTGGGTGGTGGAAGTAACAGAAATTGCCAGAGTGGATTTCAAAGGCTGCAGAGGAGGTTAACAAATAGGAGAGGGGAGAGTATGAATAATGTTTTGCTTTACTGCATCCATTACCTGATTCACTGTGCCAGTGAAGAACAGGATCTAATAAATTCTATCTCTTCCAGTTGAAGCATATAAGCCATCCATAGTTAGAGGTTTTAATTTGCAGAGATGAAATGCTGTTTGACCCAAGCACTTGTTGAATACAAACCAAGGACAAATATATATGCATAATCTAACTGCACTTTTCAAAAATCTTTTCAGAAAAAACCTTCAATGAAATCATTTGATGTCCCTAGTTTGATTTACAGGATGTAAGAAATTTATATTCACAGTCTAAAATCATCTTTTCTCTGCCTCTTTGATTCTGTTAGAGATAGGAAATCCAAAGTATTCACTTTAAAATATGACTGTAGTGGTTATTTACTAAAAAATAAAATGAAATTGGTAAACTGAGGAGGAGGGTTTCAAAGAAGAGTGAAGTTTAATTATTTGGATTTACTGTAACCTATTGTTATCACAGAATCATTTTTATGATAAAGGTCAAATTTTTATGGAAAGATATTCATGCACTGAAGTCTGTAGGAATTTGTAGCTCCATATAAAGAGTAAAGTATGTGTTAAAGAATGGTTCAGAATGAGCCTCTTTGGCACTTGTCTGGGAAATCCTGTTTCTGGTGTATCAGCATGCTGGATTGGGAATATGACAAAAACCTGACCTGACCCCCTAGCCTGAGCCTTCCAATATAATGTATGTAAGGATGTTAGTTACACTTTTTGATCTTTTTCCTTCAGTAAAAGTTTTAATTATAAATCAGAGAAAAATATAAATATTGCTAAAATAACTTTCTGAATTCCATTCAGTCCCAGGAACAATTGCCAAAGAATTTGATTAGAAAAGCCAGAGCTATGCTAAGGGCAGTTTTCTCCACTGTGGTAAAACCTTTATTAAAATTCCAATTTAAATTCACCAAGAGGAAGGCTGCTGCTTGTGCCACTTGTCCTGGGAGCCACAGGCATCTCTGTCCAGTAGAAAAAATTTTTGCTTGTTAATTATATTCACATTTTGTAGCATTAATGTATAGAAAGGTATAGAAGCAGGATTAGGGCTGGAGGGCTCCTGGATAAATTGTTGGTTTCTGTAATGGTGTTTGGACTACACGTAAAAAAAGGGCAGGTTAACATATTTAATAGGAATTTTTACACTTTGGTATGGGAAAGGAATAAAATAAGAGTAGATAGCAGAGTAAAACTTTTGCTGTAGATAAGAATAAACCTTATATTTTGACGACTACTTTACATGTACCTGAATAGTTTGTAAAGCATATTCTCACTTTGAATGACCCTATAAACATTAATGAAGCCAGGCTATATTTTCTTGAGATTAATGCAATGTTGATATTTGAGGAAGTTGACAGTGAGGTACGGTCATGCAGAAGCAGTGTGGCTGTAATTTTTAAGGGTGTAAACACTGTATAAGGTTTCTAGCCAGTGGATCCTGCTCACAAAGGCCTGTCCAAGGCTGGCTGGAGAGAGGTGTAGGTGAGGCTGCTCAGAGAAAAACTCTCATCCTAAGTAGTAATGGCAGGAATTTCTTTCCAGTTTAGTGCCACTGAAACCAAAGGGATGAGGAATAGGATTGCAGCCCTGTAGAATTTGCTCGTCAGAATATTTGTATGCTATTAACGATGAGAAATGTTAAACTCATAACTCTTTTTCTTTGTTGAATGAGGATACAACATTTCACATGGAAACTCAAATTGTTGTCTAGCACCACTCAGGAAGATGTACCTTAGGACATGAATATAATATCTTTTTCCCATCTGCTCAGGTGTTCTTTACAGGAGAACTGAGTGACAGGACAAGGGGGAGTGGGTTCAAACTGAAAGGGGGCAAGTTTGGATCAGATGTTAGGAAAAATATCTTCCCTGTGGCAGTGGTGAAGCACTGGCACAGGCTGCCCAGAGATGATGTGGATGCCCCGTCCCTGGAATTGTTCAAGGACAAATTGGAGTGACCTGGTCTAGTAAAAGATGTCCCCATCCATGGCAAGGTTTGGGACCTATACAATCTTTAAGGTCCCTTCCAGGCCATTCTGTGATTATATGATTTGTTTTCCCACAAATCTACTTGTCTGCAGTAGATCTGAATGGCCCCTATTTGCTGGTTCCAAGACTGGATGGGAATGCTAATGAAAGCTAATTTTCCAATTTGAACCACTGCCACTTTGGCAACTACCAAACCTCTCACTGCCCAGCATGGCTTGGATGTCACCGAGCCACATCGTTAGCAGTGTAAACCCAGGAAGCTGCTTCAGGTGGTGGCACTCAACATTTTGAGCAGGCCATGGAGATCTGGACTTTCTGACTCTGCTGCTTCTTGGTGATTGCTGAAGCACATCCTGTGTGACCAAAGGTTCAGAGCTGTCCTTGCTGGCCACGATCCACCAGCTCCTGGAGGACAAAGCCACCCCAGTTCCACCAGCCCAGGGGATCCCTCACTGAGGAGAGGCGATGCACAGACAGCCCAGTGTTATTCCTGCTCTTTGCTGTGACTAATTGCACAAATCCTGTGATGGCTTTAATGGAGTTTGCAGCACATTATACACAGAGCTTGCTGTAGGTGGCAACAGAAGGATTTGCTGAACCCACAGGTTTGTGAAGTGTAGCACTGACACAGCTTAAGGCTCCATCAGTTCTAGTTCTGCCATTAAGCATTGCCCCAGTCTGCAAAATGAATATGGATGACATCCAAGAAGGTTATGCTAATTAGTCTGGTTGAAGTCATTCCCTGGCTCAGATTGCGTAAATTAATATTTTTAACTCTCGTTTTAATGGTAGGAACAATTGAAAGCAACTCTAAAATCAGAACATTGTAAGGAGCTATTGCTAGCCTGTGAACGTGACTCTGGATGATGATGATGCTAATAAAGAGGAGATAACATGTTTTTATATCTTCCTAAAAAAAATGCAGATTAAATCTAATACAAATATTTCAGGATTTCATTTCTATGTATTTATTCTACTATTGTTCAAGTAAGATTCAAATTTTGTGCCATATTTATAGATTACAAAGTTATGAACTTCAATTTTTTTGGAAAATCTATTGAGTCTTTTTAGTGTTGCAATTAGGTCTTTTAGAGTGATTGGTGCAGACCAAACTAATTTCAAGTTTTCTTTTTCTGTTTCAGTGTAGATGATCTGCTCAACTGAGCTAGTCTCTACCTGCATGTTTGAAACTACCATGAGTGTTTGTGCTTCTGAGATATTTATGTACTCTGTCTTTTCTGCTGTATCCTGTAGAAGACCCAGGTTAACCCTGTTTGCTCCACAGAGATGCTATTATGCCTTTTGTAGAATGCTATGCTTATATATATTTGTTAGAGGATTTTTGAATTCCTAGTCAGCCCTTCTGTGGTTTCTGGGGTGAAAAAAAAGCCATAAGCCCTCCCCTACGTCACTTAGGAAGCCTCTTAAACATCGAAATTTCCAAGAATGTTGTCAAAGAAAGAAAAATATTTTTCCTTTTACATAAATCTTGACATTTTGGAGGGCACAGCATTGCTTAAAAGAGTTTAAGTATAGAAATGGAACAAAGAGAACTAGGTTAAATTGAAATTTCCAGTTATTTTGCGAATGCTCCATGATTTCACTCATCAAAACACTGAGACCTAAATATACATCAAGACCCCACAATCATAAAGAACCTCAGGTCTAAGACAGCAGGTGTGCCAGGACATATTTGAATATCACTGGAGTTGTGACTGTAGCACATTTAGACATACTTCTGCATTATTTATGATTGATGGGACTAATGATGGAACAACTGAAGTTTCTTGTAAAGTTGTGGGAAAATAATTTTGCAATTTATGAATTGTTTGGGCAATCTGTGCTACATCATCATCACTGAATTGCCACCTAAGGGAGCTCTGTTAAGGGGTCAGGTATGTGTGCCTTAACCCACATGCTCTTGTGAGTTCTCAGAAAGAGGTTTTGAGAAGAATTCAAAATCTTGGTAAGTCAAAATTTCATTTTTATATGACATTATCCAATCATAACCATAAAAGTGGCTGAGATGCTGGGCAGAGACACCTCCAAAGAGCCACTGCAGCAGGAGGGGAACAAGGCTGGAACAGATTAGAACAAGCAATGGATTTCATGAAGTTATTATTCTACTTTAAAAGTCCATTGTTTTTAATCACTTTTTTGTTTAATTTATAGTATCAGCTGCTGTGAAATCACCAATTAAAGCCCAGAACTTCTGCCTGGGGGTGGCAGGTACATCTCTGCTCCTCTGAGGATGCCTGTGCCATGCAGCTGCTGCTGCCCAAACCACTCACCCTTCTCACAGGTGTGCTGTAGATAAAGACTGGCACCGCTGAGGGGATCGGGCAGAACTCTGGCAGAGGTTTTCAACCTCTGGCACTCTGTCCCAAACAGGCTCTGCTGTAGCTTTAAATCTTTGAACACCTGTCTGGAATTATTTTATAGGAACAGTTTAAAGAGTTTTTTCGGCTTGAACCTCTCAGAGGCACACTCACATGCCATGCCATGCAAGAAGGCTCTCGCAGTCTGAAACAAAGTGATAGCCCCATGAGAACTTTGATTTTCATTTTTTTCATCTCAGGCTTTTGGCATATTTTCCCCTGTCTTAAACTAACGTTTTAAGGGCAGAGACTATGTGTCCTTTCTGTATTAACGTTTATGTGGGAAAATGTCTGTTGGGTTAACAGACAAGCTGCATAGTCTGACACACAAGTGTTTATCTCTGTACAGGGCAATCCAGCAGGATATTTTTGACAAAAACCAAAAATTTTCCTGGTGTTGCTGTGGATTTGGTAAATGATGTGCTTGCACTGACTTTCTAATTAAGCTTGGTTTTATATTGAGAGATTATTTCCAGTAATGTGTCTCAGATAAACAGGTGACAGCAAACCACAGACAAATCCATCATGAATTCTGGCATTATCAATCACTCTTTAGCTAATGCCAGAATCTCCAAAGACAAGCATTTAACTCTGTTCAGTGTGTTACTGTATGTCAATTGTTTATAGAGAGTTTTTTTAATGATCTTGGATGTGTCATGCTCCACTTAGAATTCTCTAGTGTTCCCACTGATAAATGCTGAGGCATAGCTGTCATTTGCATGAACAGAAGCTGTAATTATAAATGTACTTATGGTCTGTGTTGAAGTCAGGAATGCAAAGAAGGGTGTTTGCTAATGTAGAAATATAAATAATGGTTACTAATGTTCACTGGTTTAGTATGGAAATTATATTTCTGATCATTCGAGATGCATTTTGGCTTTTTAAAAAATAGTATTAAGAGGCATGATTTCTAATATTTATTATTTTGCAGTTGGTGATCATATAAATAAGTTTGGCAAGAGTTGTGTCTCCATTTATGAAATAAGAAAAAAAGTGTGAGAATTAACTTGATTAATTTAAGATTTAAGGTTAATGAAGATCACTTGAGAGGCGTCTGCACTTCCTTACATCTGTATCCATAATACTTTTTTTTTTATTTATCATCTTTGGATGAACTCATAGTTTAGGAAAGAGTCTGTTGCTCTCAAACGTGAAGCAGTTTTTTTTTATTTAATCAAAAGTTGCTGTTTGCTGGCAGGAAGGCCCTGGATTTCTGTTCAGTTTATGTTCACTTGGGAAGGAAATACTGAAATGCTTCTCAGCTACCAAACCACAGAGGCACTTGGGTGGCTGGAGATGATGAGATGCTCTGAGCTGTCTCCTTTGCCACCTGCCCAAAGGAGCAGCTCTACTGTGATGCTGCCCCAAAGGAAGGTGTGAATCTGCCTCAGCCACTCATTTTGCTGGCATTATTCAAGGGATTTACCAGCCTGGAGAAGCCCTTTAGCTACTCCAGAAGATTCAAAAATCCCTCCAGGCCACACAGATTCAAAAAGTGCTTGTCTTTGTTAGTTACTGGGGAAGTAGGAGTGCTGATGGTTCTGGTGGTGATCCAGAAAGACACCAAGAACTAAGATATTTACCAAATCTTTTACAATCCAAGCTCTCTGTCTTCCCTCACAATCATCTCATTACTGTGCTTTCACTGAAGACAGATCATTCCATATAATTTCTAATTAATACTATCAAGATAAGGCAACTTTCCAATGAGAAATATTTTCCTTGAGTTAAATATAATGAAATGAATGAACAGTGGCATTATTTGTCTGTTGATTTTTATTTTTAGCATTGATTCATATTATCTTGCTCCATATCAACTGTGCTTTGGCAGTATGTGAGTTTGTCATCTCTGGATCACAGCAGATGAATTTAGCAGGCTCCTTTCTAAAATGTTTGATTTCTTAGGTGCAGTAGATTAACAGTAGTGAAATAGTTTGTGTGTCACATATAAGATCTATTTTATGGCCAGTAATTTAGACTCTGTAGACTAAAGCTGTGCAGGTAAATTACTAGAATTAATAAAAAAAACAAAGTAAAAGGGCTTTTCTATTTTTTTGTGATTACACCAAACAAGGGTAATGTAATTTTTGTAACATATTTTAACAAAAAATATTCATAGGCATTCTTTAAAGTAAGTTGAAATTTGCTTTTTAATGACAGTTAATGTCGTTTAATACTGTTTCAAATGCTGAGTACAGAATTTATTTGCTTTTGCTGGGATTATCTTACCCAACCAAAGTTACAAGTGTTATTTAGCACATATTTATTAACTATACATTTATCTTTGGTGCCTAGATTCTATATTAAATATGCTATTCATAAAGAGAGGAGATTGAGGGTCATTTTAGCTAGGATTAAGGAACTGAATTCCCGAAATAAAAAGTACTGCCAGAATCCTATTTCCAGCTCCCTGCAAACTTTGCCTGGGAAGTTGTTGCTAAGGAACACCATGAAGTGTACAGCTGCTCCAGAGCACCTCCTCCTTTACCCTTCCTGACATCTTCAAAATATAAAATTCTGGGTTTTACCAATATTTTAATAGGTGTCTGTGTCCTTACTGGGTTTTTTTAAGGAATGGACACAGAAATGCTGGGTGTTGTACAGATGAATAAATTACAACCCCTTTGGAAACACAGGGGGTTGTATTGTCACTTTTCTTTAAAAATCAGGTTTTGTGACTCAGATTGTTGGAACAATTCCCCTGAACCAAAAAAAAGTACATTTTCAGCTTCCAAAATCCATTCTTATTGGTTTGATGCATGAGCTGGAAGAACAATTGATTGACACCAAGATCGGTAGGCAAAGATTGAGCTAATAGAATCAGATTAATGGGAACATATGGTAATTACAACTGTGAAAAAACAACTTAGGATTTATAATGTTGCCTTGGGGCACATAATCAGACGTGTTATCAATGCATAATTAGAGTTGATAAAAATCATTCTGAATGTATAGGATTGCTGTGTACAGTTACAGATGTGTGTTAAATGAAGGACTTATTGGAAGTTTCCTGCCTAAAATATGCGTGACATGTAAGCATATTGTTTGTGATAACAAAAAATTCAAATCAATTCCTGAGAATGCTTCATGGCAGAAGATCAAAGTTTATGTATGCTTGTCATTAATAGTCAGTAAAAGATTAATTTCATGCCCTTTACTGCATTATATTAATCACTTACCTAATATATTTGTTATTAATGAATATTCCTGTAATAGCTGGCAAAATACCAGTATGTTAATAATGGAAGTAAAATAAAATAACTTCATGAATATGAAAACCTCTGCATTTTGCAACAGATTAAAAAAAGTAGTATGTGACAAAATAGAAATAGGAAATACCTACCATATAAAATTAAAAATAGAATTCCTGAGGAAAAGTGGTTCTGAATAGCCAATGTTTTGGGAAGTTCAGATCTTTTTACCTCCAATATTCCCATTCCTCCAGAATAAAGTACAGGCTCACAACTCATTCAGAAGTATAGTGGAAGAATTGTATGTGTGTATATATACATATATATATATATTCATATACAGCCAATTTTCCCTAAGGAAAAGGGAGGCAATGATGACAGAGTTCCTATTTTAACAGCAGATAAATTGCTGTTANCAATTTTCCCTAAGGAAAAGGGAGGCAATGACGACGGAGTTCCTATTTTAACAATAGATAAATTGCTGTTATTCTCCAAATTATTTATGAAGAAAAGGTAGTTGGTTTGTTTACTTTTGAAGTTTCTATGACTGGAAAACAAAAAAGAACTTATCTTAGGTGTCCCTGTGCAAAAACATGGTATTGAGTGTTTGTGCAAAGGCTGTCCAAAAAGAAGTGTAGGACTGGGGTCTAGTTTGAGTTTGGCATGTATATAGACTCAGGCGTAGAGCAAGGTCCTGTAGCTGAACTCCTGAGAAATTTTTACTGAAGTGAGCAATAGAGGCTTTAATATTGTCCTGGTTTAGGACAAATTTGAGAGGAAACCTCTAAATGGGGTCTCTCTAGGAAAAAAACAGATTCAAGCTGCCCCTCCCCAACTGGTTCGGGAAAAAGATTTCTTTGAAGGAAAGTGGAAAAAGCTGTTTATTTAACAAGCAAAATATCCACAAGCATGAAAATGGACTAATATTAAACAATGAAACATCTCACTGTTCAAAGAGATGGCAAATCCAGGAAAGTCCTTGCTGTGAGGTGCAGCTCGGCTCGCTCAGTCTCTTATCAATCTCTCAGGCGCCGGAGAGTGCCCAGGCCCAGGCCCTGGTGGCCACAGGTGTGAGCTCCTGGGGTGTGCTGGGTTTTCAGTCCAGAGCAGGTTTGAACGGATCCAAGGAAAAAAAAGGAAAAAAAAACCACAGTCCAGGGAACTTCCCTGCCCCAGCTAGCTAAAAACTAACTAAAAGCAAAGGAGAGCTCTGTCCCGCTGTCTGTCCGTGCTGCAGACAGCACAGGCCAGAGAGAGCTGTGGGCAGTGAGAGCTGTTTGTGCAAACAAACTGCAGCTTCTTCTTTCCCCACTTTGCTCTCAGAACCAGTCTGAAAGGTGCAGAACTTAATGTGTAACATAAACAGAACCCATGATTGGGGATACAGCATCATAAAGTCACCCTAGGACAAATATCATCACTGTAATGCTGCTGGGACTGGAGCTGGACTTCTGCAGCTTTCAGAAAGAGATGCAAATGATCCTAAGCCTGCTTTCAGCATCATTTAGATTCCTGTAATCTTATGGAACACGAGTCTTTATCATCCAAATATATCGTAGCCTTTAATTATATGCAAAATTCTGGGAATGTGAGACCCAGGATTCAGTCCTGCAAGACTGCTGTATCTCAGATTTTCATAACAACTTCTTAGGACTCTTTGTCATCATCATGTCCTGAGGCTTGAATCTTCCCATGCCAGGCTCTGGATGTTCTCTGGCATGGCAGTGTCACTGTCTCATCACAGGATTATCCTGGAGCTGTTACTGAGCTTTTATTGGTCCTGATCAAGTAGAAAGATGCAGAATTCAAGGACCTCCAAACAGAATCAGTGGTACAGGAATATTTCCTATATGAAATCTCCTAAATGTTCAAGTACAAATGAACAGTCAAAGGAAAAAAAATTTTAACAAAGAGAAGAGGAAACTTAGAATTTAAAAAATCACACTGAACTCATGCTCTTCTTGTAATTCAGCACAGTCTTGTTTTCATGTAAGGGTATGCACAAATTCTGGAAGTGGATCTCATTTGGCAGAGGTAATCGTGTTCTAGTGAGGGGATCAACAAAATTAAAATAATAATTGACTTTACCAAATAGCTGTGCTATTGCCTTACATTAAATGCATGGTTTCTTTTATTTTTATATTTAAAATCTCAACAAGGTGAAAACCACAAGTCCTTAATTTTTCATGCTCCCATCATATCTTCCTGCTGTAAATTTCATTCAGTTCTCAGAGTCTGCATTGAAACGTGTCTGGAAAAAAATATTCCTTGAGACAGTTGAGAACCATTTTGTTTCTACCTGTTGTGATATCCACACACAAAAAAAAATTTTGAAAAAAGGAAAATTTTTGCTTCTACAGCAATTTGAATTCTGCCTTTAATTACAATTTTTGTGACTTTCAAAATCCTGTGATACTGATGGTGATAAAGCAGTTGTTTACTCCATTGGCTACTTGATTAAGCCTCATTTTAATCATAGTTATAGTGATATTCACCTCTTCTAAATAATGTCATTACGATTTAAACCAGGAATTAGTAAACAACTCACAGCTGTTGTGCAAAATTTTTGTATAGTAATACACATTCATGAATATTTCATGCATTAATGCTTATTAATCTGATTTCTGCAGAGAAACAACTAAATGATGGTTTATAACTTAATGTTTGGCAAATAATGCATTTTGTTTTTCATGGCTGGTGTCAGTGATGTATGAATCTCCCTACATTTACTTTGTCACTAAACACCACTAAAAGCCTCTTTGCAGAATCTTTAATATCATCGAGGCAAATGTGTTTTCATTTTGTGCTCGGTATGGAGGGGCTAAAGAAACTGTAGAATAGGTCCTCAAGGGCTTCATTTCCCAAACACAGCAGAAGCTCCTGGACTCTTCCCATGGAATCTGTTCTTGGTTTCAAACAGTGGAGATACCAGTAGCTGGAAGCAATCTATGTAATCTGGAGCTGTACCATGAAACACATTTTCTTTCCTAATGTATAAATTTACAGATATAACCTGATCCATCCTCTTTTGAGGTGGTCACACCAGGTGATTTCCAGGACATGGAAATCGAAGTCATTCTTTTGTACCAAAACTTCATCTCTGCTATTCAAACTGTTATTTGCTTCATGTATGTGTAAGATACGGAAATTTTTTTTTCCCCTTTCATCTTTTCAGCCAGATCTTGCATAAGTAAATGGTGCCGCTCTGGCTCCTCTTGGTCTGATCCCATTTTAACAATAAATATCTTCCTGGAGCCTGTTTGTTTAGAGGATGTTTTCCAGACCTGTGGTTCAGCTGTGCCTTTTGTGGATCACTGGGGCTGGGTTGTGTGGGCTGTACTGCAGTGGAATTAATGGAATGGAAACCTTTGCTTGTTTTCCCTACAGTCTTAGCCATACAACCCATTATGTGTCTGTTTTGTCTGATACACCTGAGGTATGTTGCACTTATGATTTGTTGTAGTTCTGACATTTGGAGACTTTTTTGCAACAATGGAGGCCCAACCAACCCCTTGGTATCTTGCATGTGTGCACATGGTTATTTTTGCTGAAAGTGTACAAATTTATGGCTTGTCCTGGAATTATGTTCTGTTGTTTCCTTCTCTGAGACTTCAAGTGCATTTTTTCATCTTGGTTCTGAAAGTGTAAAGTGTGATTGTGTGAAAATAATTTCTGGTCAGAGTATGAAATTAAAACTTCCCTTCTCACCTGCAAGATGTGATTGACTTTTGAATTGAAATAGCCTTGTTAATTGCCCTCATTCAAGTACTTGAGGTAGTTTTATAATTTTGATTACTTGAAAATCAATAAAGTGAAGCCTAAAGTCAATGGTTCACATGTTCTGCTCTTTCTTGAAAAAGAAAAAAGTTTAGGTTTACTGAACACTTAGTATTTAGTAACTTTACCTTTCTTCCACAAGTACCCAGAGGATGTGGATCCAATTAGGTTCTCACAGTGTGTTTTCTCTCAAGTGGCAGCTGAGAAACTTTTGGAACCCTTGACTTAAATGAGTTGTTGATCTGGCATAAAGTTATACAGCTGAGACAATGGGCTTTGTTTTATTTTATTTTTTGGGAGAGCTTGATGTGAACAGCAGCACCTTTAAGGTTTTATTCAGTGCTGTATCAGCCTTGGGGGGGAACAGGACCATTATATAAATGAATTTAATTTAGACATAACTAGATCTTGTGGGGTGGTCAATAAGCAGAAGCTGTTATGCAGATCATGAGGGCTGCTTTGATACCAGTTTTGGTACTAATTTCATTTAGGGCAACTCCAATGAACTTTAAAAGGAAGAAAGCTTTTCCTTAAGATGTTTCTGCTAATGCTCACTTAACTAGCAGAACTAGGGATCCTGTGCTGGAAGGAAATTAGAATTTTTTTTTTAATCACAATCATTTGATAGAGAAATTTTGCATTTCATGCAGAAGATATGGGTCAGGCTTCATTGAAGTCTATAAAATCCTGTAAATTTTCATTGGGTATAGAAGAAAAGGAACTTCAGCTTGACTAGTTAGGTTTATATAAAAGGCCCTAAAAGAGGGAAGCAAGTGGAAAGGAGGAGTAATATGTCTAAATTGGAGCATCATTTAGGCTTTTAAAGAAGTTTTTGGGCACCATGAGCTCTCAAGTTAGGTCACCATATGGATTGTACATCCTATACCTCTGAACAGCATAAGGCAAATCCCTACACAACTACTATGTTTATTGATTTGGGTTCACAGGCTGGCACAAGTTCAAATCTGAAGAAGAAAGTCTTTTCATGACATTATGCTCCTGATACACTTCAGGGTCTGTTTTGTTGATACATGACAGCTCCTGAGGGCACTCTTGTAGAATTTCTCAGTAGCTTTTTTATTAATAATTTTGTTACCTAGAGCAGCCTGTCTGTAAGTTCTCTGGTTTGTCTGTGGTTTGTGTGATTTAAATGGTGATCTCTTGTCCCTGATTCCAACTGTAAAGAACAGGATTTTATCCCTACCGTGTGGAGAGAGACTGCATTTGGTGACAACTGTCCAGTTCTTGATAGTATCTCTGTGTCATGTAACGAATTGCTCTCATCATTTGAGCTTGTGGTGCCCAAAAACTTCTTTAAAAAGCATTAGCTGATGGTTTTTGGTGCATGATTTGTTTTGCTCAGCTTCGTTAACCTCTCCTGTAGCTCTGTGAGCAGCTGTACACGCAAGGGCTTCCATCAGCTCTAGGAAGGGTGCATGCCCTTGCCAAGTGCTTAAAAAGCTTTTGCTTTTCATTTTACTGATGGAAGCGTTATGAATTTGGGATTGGATCAAAAAGTTATTAGTCAAGAACCTTCATGTTATAGTTCTTCGATAATTTACAGCATTGCTCTCCTCTTCTGCCTTCATTTCCCTATTTAAAAGATTGGAAACTCTGAATGAAATTGGTGGACATTTTCCCCCTTACATAATATTCCACCTGTAGTACTGCAAGGAGATGTTTTAAAAAAGAAAAATTGTGCTTTTTTTCTGGTGTTTGATGGTCTTTGTGAAAAGTCACCAACAGTACCAGTGAATGCAGAATGGAATTAGAGGGCCTAGGATTGCTTACAAATGAAGAATATAAGGTATTGGACTTTTTTATTCTTTCCTTCAACCCATTAATGTTGGCAAGGACCCCTTGAAATTCATTCATGTTTCTATCCTTGAAAAACTTGTACACAGTACAATGAGTCCATTTAGTAATTGAATAGCCAAGCTCTGCACATTATTTCTTATACTCTTACTTCATAAACTATTCTTTCCATTTTCATAATTACTTCTTTTTCAATTCTCCTTTTGCCTTACAGTATTCTAGTCTCTTCCTTGTATATACATAGCTGGAAATAAGTGCATTTTTTGTGTTGCAATTATTCTGCTGTAAAGAGGGAGCAGCACTTTTAATGTGTCATGTGCTGCTGCATCTTTCCAGCAATCATTTGGAAAGGAAAAATGCTCGTCTGTAGTTACAGAATATCATCATGGACAGTTTGGGCTTGCAGTATGTATCTGGCTCTCCAGTGAGAAAAGGGTCCTGACTTCTTCTTCTATGCTTTTTTTTAAAAGTGAGGCAATTACAATGAATAATTGTAAAGCTTAATAGAAAAAGGGACTGTCCAGGCTTAATGGATTAATAGTCCTTTTCTTTTTTCTTGGGTTTTTGGTTTTTAATATGTAAATAGGAGACATCTTGCAGATGCTTTTGATAGTCTTTGGTGTCACCAAGGAAATATCAACATTTTTATGATGTGTGACCTATATACAGTGAAAAGGTGACATTTCAGCTATTCTGTCTGGAAAGCTTGAGTCATGTAACAGCTATACCTTAAATTATTAATTCCCATAAAAAGTGTTTCCATATAGAACTTCAGGTAATTCTGACCCCATATATGTACTGCTTACAATATCACTGCAACAAAGCCCAAAGTATCAGTTTCATCAGCACTGCCCCTTAGAGAAAACAGTCTATCACATATAAACCTATTATTCCTTGAGTATGTTCTTTGGATTTTGTAGTATTTTTCTGAAGTCTGTTGTAGTATCTTTTGGTCAGTAGATGGTGCAGCAGGTTACAAACATGTTGATTTTCCTATATGACATCATTTTGACCAGTACTTGAGTCAATAATATAAGGTTAATGTTAGGACATGGTTAATTTATATTAGTAAATTCAGATGAAATTCATTAGGCTTTAAGTATGATGAGTTATTTTTAAAGTTCATAAATAATTCCTAAGAATAGCACTGGACATAAATTAGGAAATGCACAGCATCATAAGAAAACGTGGATGAAGTGTAGGAGAATGTCCAATAAAGTGGATAGATATAACTTTACTGATATACAGAAAATGGATTTGTTAAGTTCCTCTGGAGAGCTGTTCTTCTTCCAGAAGCAGCTCAGATTAGGAGCCATTGCTAGTGGCACGAATTGTATCAAGCTCTGCAGGCAGTTATACCAAAATGACTGCAGTTTACGTCCTCCTCTATGCACAGCCCTGTCACATACACTGGAGAGCCTTGGAAGAAAAGGAAGCTAGTTAATCTGTTACCTAACACCAACCCAAGCCATCCTATGATTCTGTTGAAGAGCACTGTAGTGAGATGCTGCTGCTTGATTGAATCTCTTAAATTACATGAAAAGGCCCTTATGGTGTACTCAAGCATGAACTCAAGAACTTGCGAGTCAGTTCGGTATTTAAGACTCAAACACATCATTTAGAATCTACTGAAGTTCAGCGTCTCTGCCTCGTTAATTAAAGCTTTGTTCTCCACCAGCCACATCTGTACTGAGCCAGCTTTTCATCTCCTGGAGTGCAGGGGAGCAGTGCTGCCTGTAAGATGTGCAATGTACTTAGTGGAGTTGGAATTTTCTTTATTTGAGCTGTCACAGGCTGTGATGTGATGCCAGGACAACTTTCTGCTGTGGGCACCACTAGGGGATGTGGAGGCATTTGTGTCCCCTCTGCAGAGAGGTAGACGTGGACATGGAACATGACTTGGCAGGGGGCTTTCTTTTTTTTGTTTCAGAGGAAGTTTTTTGGCTAGACAAATTTGTGTGATAGACCTTTAGGCCAAGAAAAATAATCATTCCTGTGTAACATCTAAAATACCAGTTGATACAACTGAGCCAAGAATTCATTTTGTCAGGTGCTGCACATCCCATGTAGCCAATGGAAAGCACAAAGCTCTGAAAATCCCCTGGAAGTATCATGTGGTCCAGACTTGCCTTCTTCAAACAGTGTAGGATTAAGGTGTGTGTCAGTAAACCTACCTGCTGTATGCTGCATGTGTTTCTGAACTGATATGTTTCCTGTAATACAACACAGCAACAAATTCTCCTCTGACAGATTTCTGAATTGCTTATTAGTTAAATGGCTTATGGTTAGTGAAACATACAATTAAAAAATTGAATCTGTGTGTGAGCTAAGGCTTTGCTTCATCCATTTTTCTAGTTTTGTGAATGAAAATTTATGAATTTATTGATGATTTATTATCTTCTCCCTTCACGTAATCAACTTTGGGTCAAAAGACCACTGCAAAAATCACCAGATCCAGTTTGTATTGAAATGAACCTCAATTTCCTAATTGATTCCTGAGAAATTCCACCAGTTCTAAACTACTAAAATGTGAGGTCTATTACTGCCTCCCTCCCTCCTTTTAAGAAATAGAAAATTACAGGTGACTTTACATCTCTTTATGTGATGTGGTGGAATAATCAACATTTAAAGCTCCAAGGTCCGATGTCCTTTCCTTTCTCAGTTGCAGCTCAGTTTGATGGCAGTAGAGGAACACAGATGCTTGAGCTGCAAAATTGCTGGGGCTTCATTATATAACTACAGCATATTAACAGGAAGCCATTAAATACAATTTATGTGTGAATAGCCCAATTGGTAGGCACGTTGGCTCCTTTGTGTGAGGGTTTAAATAAATGTAATACTTTCCCATTATTATCCACTGAATAGCTTTTATTTTTTATTAAGTTTTGGTTAAAATGTGCATGCTTATGTTGTCAAAGTGACATGTCTGTTTCCTTAAAAAATGAGTCTATACTAAATAAAAAAGTGCTGTAAAGTTTATAGTGCTATTAGTATAATTTTTGCCAAATTTTTTTTTCTTTTTCCCCCTACCCTGTATATTTACATTCTGTTGAGCAGTTTGCATGTTGCAAATTTTGATCTAATAAATTGTGTAGTTGTTGAGGAATATGAGTCTTTGGTAAGTACTTTCACAAATCTCTAAATATGCACTTAGAAATCATGGAAATATCTCAGTTTCCAAGTAGAGAGAAACATGAATAAGAATTGTTTCATCATCTTTAAATTTTCTCAGCAAAATTCCAGAGGGTCATCACTGGTCTAACTTTCCATGTCATGGCCTTTTTAGGAGTCAGAATCTAAATTACTTTTTTTTTTACAATTTATATCCATTTTCTCTGCCTTTGTCCCATTTCCTAGTCTATAATTTACAGCAACATTTATAACCTCTGTTTCTGATCCAGGGCCTTTACTCATATCTACACTAAGTAAACGAAGCAATCTCTGGATTGTGTTTTTTCCTTTGGTGGGTTGGCAGGGGCACTCTCTGTAGCATTAACTGAATGACTTTCTCTGGCAAGGTGTTTCTAGCAGTTACTAATCTTGTTTTGTTGTCATTGTCATCTCAGGATCCTGACATAAATTACTGTTATTTTCATTCTCTTGTAGGAAAGCATGGGAATATTTTGTAATGAATGCAATTTTTTAAATGGTCTTTCCCACTCTAAAATATGTTCAGATTTCTAGCCAAAGGTTAGCCCAATCAAAGAAAATACTGGGTTTAAAAACCAGCAGTTCTGGAGACTGTGGGTGTCCTGTGAGTAAGAACTGCTGCTAACCAGGGGAAGTGCAGAGAGCTGGCACAGGTCATCACCACACAGCTTTGCTCAAGCATCCTCCCGTTACTGCTCCTGCTCCTTTGCTGGTTTTGCTGCTTTTCTGTGGGGAATTTCAGGCAGAAACTTCTCCTCTGGGCTTGGCTGAATTGCTGCTCCTGGCCTCACACCAGATCCTAATGCAGGTCCAGGTCTAGCAGACGGGAAGGTTGTTGTGATTCTTCTGGCAGATGTCCTCCCCTTCTCAACATCTAATAACAATTCCTCATTAGCATTTTAGTGGAGCTCAAGCTGGAAATGTGAAGTAGCATTCTCACAGAGAGCAGTACTAAAAAAAAATATTGTGTTCATTCTCCTTCAGCTCTGGAAATAACAGTGTAGACACATACTCCAACATTGCTTAAAATAAGTGTAAGAATCTTGAGAGGCTTCATATCTATAATCAAATCTGCAGGCTGTTTCTTCATAATTATCTGGTATTTTACTAGTTTCTGATGCTGTCTATGCCACATCTGAATATATATGTTCGTGAGCCATCTTGCATAGATAATAGAATTTGATATGAATAGATTTCTTTTTACACTTACAGTCTTGTTAGAAAATTCTGCTAGTAGTTGATACATATATTACTTTACATTTTAAAGAGTATTTCAATG
This sequence comes from Anthoscopus minutus, assembly GCA_013399455.1. Lineage (NCBI taxonomy): Eukaryota > Metazoa > Chordata > Aves > Passeriformes > Paridae > Anthoscopus > Anthoscopus minutus. The sequence continues at coordinate 5,721 of VWYI01012857.1, read as the reverse complement.
AATATGCCCTTTTGAAGGATTAGAAAATTGACACATATGCTTTTCCTCCTGTTATATTTCCTTGTAGGGCATGGAAGGAATGGAAGGGAGGAATGGAACTAGGAAAACAGAAATATCATCATTAGGGAGAAAAATAAAATAACCAGAAGAACAGTCTCACAATACTCAATGTCTATATCATTTTCAGTGTTTCTCATCCCCTGTCACAAAATAGCCAAAAGGTTGACTTAAAGCTGTGTTTGTATTCATTGATTGGTGGACACCTGAGAGCATTTGTGAAGGTAAAACTATGGTGAGGTTTCTTGATGCACAGGGGCCATAATGTCTTTGACAAAAGATTTACTGTTTGTGGGGTTTTTTTCCCTTTGTATGTGGGTTTATTTTGCTAAGTGTGGTCAAAGTCTGCTCTCAGCAAATGAGCCAAGGGAGATTCCATAGGTTGGTGTTCCTATTTAAAGGCCTCCATGCTGAGGCAGGAATAAAATTTTGGAACAGGAGCACTCATTGCTGTCTACCTGTACCAAAGAAATCCTCTTTTAAAGTTGTCTGAGCTAGTCATCATTAAATTATTTTGGTTCTTCCTTTCTCCCTAATGAGCACAAAAGGAAAAGGCAGCAGAAATTCCAAATGGCAGGGGAAAAAAAAGAGCATTGAGCGCGTATTACACTAACTCTAATATTTGATGGGTTTTCTAGACGTAATATTTTGGCAATATTTTATTGTTTAATGACTGCCAAAATATTTTGCCCTCTTCATGGTCACTGCCAATAAAAACAACAGAAGTTCAATAAAATATTCTTCACGTTTTTTAATTGGGCTAAGTAAAATCCTGATAGCTTTGATCGCTTCCACTTTCTTTTTGCTGCTGTGATTTCTGTAGGAGTCTGGTCAGTAAGGGAAGTGATGATGTGGAAAGGAAGCCTTCTGAACCTCAGCCAGGCACGTTACCCAAAATATTTTGATCTTCCAATAAGCCTTAAACTAAAGCCAAGATTCAAATGAGTAAATTCACATTGCCTTCATGAAAATTAGCACATGCATTCTTCAGGTTTCATTGTAAGTGAATTCTTCAGCATTCTTCTTGCACAGAGTTCCTGAAGTGATCCCTGGTACAGTCTACCCTTGGAATCAAGAAAAGGTTTTAAGGTACCTTTTTTCACTGATCAAGTCAATTAGCAATTTTATCATTCAAAATTATCTGTATTTCTGATTCCCTCCATAAGAAAATTGTGGCTGAAGCAAAGTTTACATATTTTTCAATTTTTACCAAAATTTAAGCATTTTAGTGAGGGGGAAAAAAGAAGCTTGGCTCCAAGTTGCTTGTTGAAAGCACTTCTGGTATCTGCTGAAAAAGAAAAGTAGACCAAATAGATATTTTGTTTCTCTTTTAAAGGATGATAAATTGCATAAAGCAGTTTTTCACTTTGCAGACTGCTTGAAAACAACCCTTCCCCTTCAATATGTCTGATGAGGTATTTAATAATGAAATTCTGATGATTTTTTTCAATATAGACATTTATTTCATGGTATATTATTCTTTCCAATGTTGCAATTAGGTCTGATTTAACAAGGAAATCTATTACAGTGTCTTTGTGAGGAGATCCATACAAACTTGTAAAGGATTCATTTTGCATTAGCATCCATGCCATATTCTGACATAAATGCTAATTGGAATGCTTCAGCTGATTTTAAGTGATCATGAATATCCTACACAGTAGAGTGACTTTCACCTTCATTTCAGTGGTCAAATTAAAGTCCTTGCTATTTAAGCACTGCTCCCCAATCCAATCACTGCTTGAGCCTGATTTTAAGGGTTAGAAAAAGCAGCTTCAGAAATCTGGGTAGGAAAATGGATTCAGATGTGGTGACTTGGAAGTGGCATCTTAGTTTGTGCAGGGAGTTGGAGTTCCATTGAAATGATAAAAGGATTGGTAATTTATGCAATGGATTTAATTATTGAAAACGAGAGCCAGATTCACTGCTGCCTGAGCATCTAACTGTGCAGGAGCTTGGATTTTCATAAGGCATCTAACCAAGTTAGAGACCTAATTCCCTACAAAATCAATGTCTGTAACCTGTTCAGCTGCCTTTTAAGCGTCTCAATTCCTTCCTGTTTACCTTTGAAGCTGCTGTTTGGGTCCAAATCCTATAATGCAGTTAAGGAAACTGTGGAAAGTGTCTGTTCATGTTGGTAAAGGACTTGGATTGTTCCAGATCAGCTGCAAAAGCTTCCATGGCGCCAAAGCAAACAGATCAGTCACAGTTTCCTGATTTTTATATGCTACACAACACAAAAGATGGTGTGCTCTTCCTGCTGCAAAGGAGCCCAGTTCGATAAAAATTGTATCAGTTTAATCAATAGTATTGTTTTCTCTGACTAAAACATGCTCATAAGTGTTGTTTTGAAAGAGCAGGCCTTAGCAAAGTCTTTACCTTTTAACAGCCTGAGTCTTGTCTATTTAAGTATCTATTGCATCTTTTTCCTGCCTGTATAAACATACCATGGGCTGTTCCTGGAAAAACCACTACAGAAAGATGCTGTTTCTGGGAACAGGGTTGCAGAGCTGGTAATGCTGATTGGTGACTAATTAGTGTCATTCCCAGAAGTATTATCTCCAGAAGAATTTCCGAGAAGGGACTGACAGCGTGGTGTGTGCTGGTACATGGCTAAGTCACGCTGGTGTTTTGTTACCCCTCCCATAATTCAAAGTTAAGGCTGTGACAAATGGCAGCCATGAAGCTGTATTTTTTTTTCCTAACCATAATTAGCTAAAGCATAGCTCTGTTGCCTTCATTTCAGCTCTTTATCATATTTTGTGCTTTTGTTACAGGAAAAACACCATGAAGCAGAGCAGTGATGGGTTTAGTTGGCTGTCTCTGCATTACTTCCATGCATGCAGAATTAGGAACTATTAAATGTGCCTGTCTAATTTACAAAAATATCTACTTTTACATGGGAGGACTGGTCTTGTGACATCTCTAATGTGTCCATGATGGATGAAAATATCTTAAGATAATTAGTGGAAGAATCTAAGCAAATAAAATGTAAAGAGTAAATATCAAAAGATCAGGCAAGCAGAACCAAGGCTAAGGAAAGAAATAGTAACGGATTATGTTCCAAACTATAGTGTAAATCCTAGTTGGTTGGAAAAAAATATGCAGAAGATGGTCTGGATTTTGTCAGAGGTAATGTTCTGTAGTTAAAAAGTCTCAGGAACGTTGCTGCCAGTGGCAATTGTGAATTGTGTTCTGGTCTGGATACTTGGACAAACTACCTTGGATATCCAAGTCCACTTTTGCCTTATTCAAAAGCATCTCTTGTAGGATGGTGGTAATTTAAGCTCATTGTTTTCATTTGAAGGTTCTGTTGATACAGCTATGCTAACATAGTTTTATTTCCAAAACATCTGTTGTTCTTCTGCTCTTCCCTAAGGACTTTTGAAGATGTGGCCATTTGGATCAGCTGTGGATGTGATTTTTTTATCTGTTTGCTTATTGGCAAGGTATAAAATGAGCAGATCCAGATAGACTGGATACAATTTACATGTCCCAGAGCCAACTCCCCTCCCCTCCTCTCCTCTAAGTAAATTTTCTGGGATATTTTAGCGTGTTTAGATGGCTGGGACAAAATACAATGTCAAATGTGTTTTGCAAGTACTGCTGTATTTAAACTCAGAGTCTAGTTATTTATATGTCAAGTAAAAGTACCAGACTCCACTATTGTTGTGAAGGCACAGGTTTCAAGGACATGAGATAATATTTCAGAGTTCTAGGATATTAAATCCGGTTTTACCATTAGTTCTTTGAATGGTATTTGGTTGAATAACTCATAATTTAATTGTGCCTCAGTGTGCCTGAGAATTTAGACAGAAAAGTTCCTTGTATGCAAAGATAAATAGACCCTCAGGATCTTTGTGTGTGTCCCTCACCTGAGGCTCTCTTACCACCAGCAGCCTTGGCAGAGCACATCAGGATCACAGAGGTTCCCCCCTTGCAAGGACACAATTTAAATGATGAGCTGACTTAGTCAAATTTTTGAGCAAGCAGCGACAGCACTGAAACTTTTTAAAAGCTACCCTTCTGTTCTCAGCCATTTGCTGTGGAAAGTAATGAAATAAAACAGTGAAAATGGTTGTGGAGGATCAGCCTGGGTTGTCTGCAGCCTTTGGGTTTAAATCGCCACGAGGCCTTCTGCAGCCTCCCCAGTTATCACTTCTGCACATGTTCAGCCTCTGCTGCCTGCCAGCAGCACTTCGGTAAGTTGTGCACAGGATTTTCTCCTGAATCAATCCATTCTAAGCTGGTAGTTGAGCTACTGATGTATTTTAATGAATTCTGTTTCACATTTTCCCATTTATACTGTGGTTTATATACTGTCCTTAGAGATTTTGGTATTCATCTTATCTGGCTTCAGAAGAGTGCTGGAGAATCAAGTAAGTGACAGCTGCTGTGTTTTTAAATTTTACTGTAAGGTTTCAGCAAGATAATGTCGCAAGAGTGGAAAGGTTTGGGGTTGATTTTCTTTTTGTTTTGCTTTGTTTTTATTTTTCTATCAAATTTATTTCTGTCTTTTTATTTTTTTAAGAACTGACGCCTAGGACAAATTATTCTGGTGTTTAGCCGTAGCAACATGTGTATAAATTTCTACCAATGCCCAAACCAATAAGAAACATGCTTTGTTTTTCATCAAGTCTAAAGGTTATTTTTCCAGTGAAGCAGTTGATTTTAGGATAAATGCAGTGAAGGTAGCACCATGACTCATGAAGTTTATGGTCTGCAGTGGTGCAGCCAACCGAGTTTTGAAATGACTTGCCTTGCTTAGCTCCATCACTTACAGAAAAGCTCCTAGAACTTCATTCAGACCCCTGATTTTATTGCCAGCTGGTGTTTATTAAAGACTACTTATTCTTGTGCTTTCATTTTTCACTTCCCCCGCCAGTATTTATTCCTTTCTTCCCGTCTTCAACCCACAGTGTGTTATATTTATAAAATAGGTCACTGGCAATTTTAAAGAAAATGTCCTGTATAGATTATGGAAGAGATTGATAAACTGCAAATTGCAATAACAGCACAGGACCTCCAAAGAGGGAGAGTGTCCCTTACACTAACTGAGTGTTTGGTTATTTCACTCTAGAAGACAGAACCAGTGCCACAACTAATATTATAAAATCTTAGTTAAGCTTCTAACTTCAAATTTACCATGACATTGTGCAGGAAACAGTGATGCACCATGATGCAAGGTCTAGATATGCTCTAATTCCTCTGTGGCACACATCCCAGTAAGAACCCTTCTGCTTCAGATCTATAGCTTGACAGGGAACTGTGTCAATGCTAAAGCTTTTTCCTCATTTCTTTGTTTTCTTCCAGAAAACTACTTGGTTTTATATTTTCTTTGATTTGTTCAAGAAAAAACATTTTTATTTTAAATTCTGCAGAAGGTCTCAGATGAGTGAATATTTTCCTTTATGGCTTTTGAATAACAAGTTTCCTTAACATCACTCACAGAGAGCAGTCTTGTATCTGTGACTTCTCAAGTTCTCTCAGTAATTTGTGTGTTTCCCCACTCCTAAACTTCCCTCTTCCTCAGCTGCATGAGTGTCACACCTTTGCCCAGCCCAGGGGTAATCTTGGGGCTTCTAAGTTTGAAGTTTGAAAGACATAGCCAATAATTTAATCACTTGTATAGCTCATTAGTTATTAAAATACCATTTTCTATGTGTA
>VWYI01012855.1:21310-36442 GCA_013399455.1 Anthoscopus minutus | reverse complement strand
AGAGGAAATGGCCTTAGGCTGAGGCAGGGCAGTCTACAACACTCTGAAAGGAGGTTGGAGGAAGGTGGGGTCAGTCACTTCTGCCATGCCTGCAGTAAGAGGAATAGAGGAAATGGCCTTAGGCTGAGGCAGGGCAGTCTACAACACTCTGAAAGGAGGTTGGAGGAAGGTGGGGTCAGTCACTTCTGCCATGCCTGCAGTAAGAGGAATAGAGGAAATGGCCTTAGGCTGAGACAGGGGCAATTCAGATGAGATATTAGAAAAATATTTTTAATTTTTTTAAGTGGTTAGGCAGTAGAATAGATTGCCCAAGGAGGTGGCAGAGTCACCATTGTGCAGGTGTTTAAGAAGCATTTGGATCTGGTGATATGGTGAAAGGGGTTACAGTGGCAATGCTGGGTGGATGGTTGGACTGGATGGACTGGATAAAGGTCTCATCCTGATTATTTTATACCTCTACATGAACTATTCTAAATTCAGCCATGCAATATTAGGTACTCATAAAAAAGTAGGATGCATCCTGCCCTTTTGCATCACAAGTGCAGTTTTGAGGGAACCACAGACCATTTGACAAAAACTTCACAGCACAGGTTTTATGAGTCAAACCTCACTGCTAAGTATTTAACAAATAGCCTAGAAATATTCAGACTTTTTGTCCTTAAAAAATAGAAACTACTAAAGAAATATTACAGGTATTTACTTTTCTGTAGCATTAGGTTAGAAACCAACTGTGGATATGCCACACAGTGAGCAACAAAAGGAATGAATTAAGCATGCAACACTCAAAAATCCTCAGTAGGGTCATTTGAAACAAAAGTATCTGAATAAGGTTTTCTGGCTTGTTTTTTTGCAAGGTAAATAAGTACTATCTCCTGAAAGTCACATAAAGGATCACTTTTTAAATGGCACTCTGCATAACAATGAATGATATAGCTGTCAGGTAAAAACATCGCTAGAGAAGGAGAACAGTTTCCATACTTTTTAAGCATGTGTTTGCCTGTGAATCCCATAGAAAAGGGCAGGTATCTGAACAGATTTCATATACTCACCTTATGTTCCTTGGGTTCAAGTCTTTAGGTTCTTTGGGTGCAACCGTTTAGGTTCAAGGGTGCTTGCAAAGCAGCTTCAAAAGCTGCTTATTTAGTGCAGCCAGGTAGTTATTTGGGCTACTGACCTTCTTTCTAACCTTAGGAAACATAGCAGAGTACCCTTTCCGTGTTCTGTAATAAAAAGCCAAGCAGATTTCCAAAACAGTGTATTTACAGCCTATACGACTGACCTAAAAATAAAATAACCCATTTTATAGAAGACTGGGTTATTTCAATTTCTCTTTCCTTCCTTACTTTGAACAACTTGCCCCCTCATCACTTTCTTACAATTCACTTTCATATGACCTTTAATAACCCTGTATAAGCCATGATCTTTTTACAGCATTCAGAGTTCCCCACACACTTTTTAAAACCTGGAATGACAACCAGGATTTCAGCAGATGACTAACTGCTACCAGTTCTCTTTTGACTTTATTTAGACACAAAGAGGTGCAGATTACAGCTTCCTACAGGCTTTCACAGAATAACTGAGGTTGGAAGAGACCTCTGGAAGTTCAACCCCCTGCTCAGGCAAGGTAAATGCATCCTGGTATCAAACACACCATGTGCCTTCTCCACAGGAAGTAAATAACCCTTTTCAGGTAAACTACAACTTCCCCATCCCTGAAACTAGGAGATAGATGGTGGTGGAACTAATTTATTTTACTTGGATGGGAAGCTAATTATGAATCACATCTGCATGTCACATCCACACCCCATTCATTGCTCTGCGACTGTCTCACTACAGTGATTTGAACACGTATTTGGAAGAATATGCTTTCAGTGTTTTTAAATCCTTCTATTATCCACTTTTTTTACCCTTTGTTCAGCTTGCTACATTTGCCTTTATTTTTTAAAGCATTACAACTCCTAGCTTTAGCACAGAAGGGTAATCATACCTTTTGGAACAAGCAAAATCCAAACTGCCTACTTGGTATTACCATCTGCTTGCCCTGACAAGAAAAAATATATTCTTGACCTAATACAACAGTGCACATCAACTAAAATCACAGGTACTTTATGCAGGATTAAACACAATATGCAGTAACAACAACAGTCTAAGGCAGAAAAAACTTGGATTGTTCAACACCTCACTCCAAAACACTCTGTACTAATTCTCTTACTCTGTACTAATGAGGCAGAGCTCATTTGTGTAAATCAGATATTGCCCTCTGCTATGTGTCCTGGCCATGCATAAGGACATTCCTCCCAGAACTTCCCCAGCTCCTGCCCAAAGACTTCCTGTTGATTGTGTGCATAACCATGCAGACAAAACTACTGACATTTATAAAGGACTGTATTAATTAAACATTGTTGTTGAAAGAACAAAGACTCTCAGCCATTTTTTAGAGAACTAGAAGGATTCCCATTAGATGCAAAACCAACGTAACTTCTCTTCCCAGGAATAAACACTACTTGTTTTCATCTCCCAAAATCCAACAACAAATCCCAACTTTGCAGCAGACCTTTACAACTGGGATTCTCCACATCCTTCATTAACAAGACAATGAAAGCAAAGAGACAGAGCATGACCAATATCCACATAAAACACATAGCTCATGACTAAAGAATTGTACAGTTCTATAACCATGACGTCATGTTTTAGGAAGCCTACATTTTCAAGGAAAACTGAACGAAATAGATAAAATAGACTTAACAGACTTAAACAGCTAACTTTGGTAGAAAATAAAAATTAATCTACTATTCAATATTTGATATTGAAGGGCAAGTATAAAACCACACATGGAATATATTCCAAAGTAAAAAGTAGTGTTATGTCTGAGAGTAAAGCTGGAAGAAAGAAAAGTATAAGAAAGTCATAATAGTCTCAGCCTCTACTTCCTCTCTGGATCTGCCTGCTCAAACAGATATGAAGCAGACAATGAAATTTTTCCCTCCTCCTATTCTAAGAAAACAATGAAAACTGTCAAACTCATAAGCCATACAATTTCCTAATCTATAGGGGCTGAGAATATAAATTATATTTGCCTCAGGCTGGTCCAGCAGAGAATGCTTTTTTGCTTGCCATATCCAGTTAAGAAAAGCAATATGCTTAAAATTGAGCTTCTATTTTTGACTAATAAACATGATCTGGTCCAATTTATCCTCAGTATGTCTACGCACTAGCTCTTTTTCTCTTCAATTAACAAACAGTAAAACAGATTACCAAATACAGTCAAACTCAAAAAAAAACCCATTTATCAGTGACTCAGCACTTTACAATACAGAATTCGATGTCAGCTTTTAAATTCCAGATAGATACTAACCTGACAAATAGCAAATAAGCCTTAAAGAGCTTGCTCTGCACTGGGACATGTCACTGTCCAAGAGCAACATACACAGGCTGGAGCTGAGGGAGGTTTAATGCAGATCTTGCTGGCTCGGCAAGGTTTGCTGAGCACTCTCCTGCTTACTGGAGAGATCTGCCACTACTGAACCTGAACTGCTGTGACTCCATGTCCCAGTTCAGGAGCACTGGGAAGGTGCCAAGAGACCAGTGAGCTCAGTATTGCATCACACAGCCATGGCCCGTCTGGTGCTAGAGTCTGCTGTGGCACACTACAGCACTGTAGTTTTATTTTCCTTTCTGAAAAGATTAAAAAGCAATACAGCAGAACATCATGAAAAACTACTTCTGGTGCCTCTGAAGTTCAAGTTTTAGGCCAACACTAATGTTGGAGTATTTAGTTGAGAGCAGAAATTCAAGCTTTCTGTGCTGTAACCACGAGAAATAAAGAAAATTAACCCAAATCAAATCTCTTCCAGCACCTCAAGAACAAAACAGTTGGCAAAAAAACCTCAAAAACTTTCAAGGAATGATAGATTCACTACTTGTTTGCTCTCCTTTCCTTCCTATATATAATTTTCTGTCTGTGTGGTGATTAGTCTTACACTGGTGAAGTTTTTAGCATGCTAACTGGAGAACATACTAATCCAATTATAATGCCATAGGTTTTTCTTAATATTCCTGAAAGTTGTATTGGTCATGGATAGAAGACTAAGTACTTGGGATTCTTTTTTCCTCCTTTCATTTCATTGAGAAAGCATGGAAGTGGCATTTTGACTGTGACATTTATTTTGCTTTATTCTTCCAGTGAAGAGTCACAACAAAGGTTATGCTTCCAATGACTATTTGAAGAGACAAAGAGTAAATTTTGCTTTCAGTTATTTATTTATAGTTGTAAGGGTATATACTGCTGTCCAGCAAGTAATGCTCTGTTTTAAGCCATGAAAGCTTAATATCACTCCTGCTGTAAGATTTCAAAAGTCACCCCATGTGACTAGTTTCATCTCCTCTCCCTTCTGTCACCACTTCAGCATATTATTTTTTTTAAGATATCTCTACATTAACCACCAAATCAGGAATTTTTTTTTTTACTTATTTCATTTCTTTTATCACCACAGGGTCAGGACTTTGCTCTACAACCACTTCATATTTCCTCAGTTGTGATTGTAAAACAGCCTTACAGCAGATCACATATGATACTATCAGGAAGTGCCCTTCCATGCACATCCTTTTTGAGGGAGACCCATTTAGCACAACAAAGTCTATAACCCTCTCCCCCCATTCTCTTCCATGTTGTGAAGCAGCTGGTCCCTAATTCCCAGTGCCCTTACTGGAAGATTAGATAAAGGTCTTCAGGTTCCCTTTCCCATGCAATTCTCCAGGTGTGACTCAGCACTGCTTCAAAAAGGAAAGCTTCCAAACCAAAGCTCAAAGGATATGCAGCTGAAAGCCTAGGAAGCAGGAAACATTGGAAGGCCTACAAAAAATCCTACTTCTTTATTAATGTAAACCAGCTACACCTGGCACATAGAGTCACAGGGTGGAAGATTGCGGTGGCTGATGTATTAAATACCTGAGAACAACCAGCAAGTGCAAATTCATTATGGACCCCTCAGCATGCACAACATAGCCTGTGCATTTGGGAAGCAGGCAGTGCTGAGCTTAAACTGTATTTTAAGACATCCCATGAAAAGACTGGGGAATTCTGCTCCTCATTCTGATAAGTATCACTCCTCAAAAACAAGAGGCATATGTATCATTCACAAAACAATACTTCTGGCCCCATTTTGAGACAGCCAAGTGCTGCTCTGTTCAGATGTGCAAGGTCTACATTACCTTAGCAGCTAAGTCCCATTATGAAAAGCTACTTAGGAAGAACTCTGAAAAACATCTGATTTAATGTGCTTTTGAAAGTCCAGCAAGGTAGATGCCTCTGTTAACATGGACTCTGATCACATTTGAAACTCGGATTTACATCTGTTAGTTTTAATAAGTGGTAGGATATAGATACCCTTTTTTCACAGCACCAGGGCTTCTGAAGGCTGCGAGTGAAAAACGACACAGAGAAGCAAATTACAGCATTTCCCTCTCTTTCAAATGGAAGGTAACCAAGAACTTTTTCAGTTCTTGCAGATGAAAAGAGCACCTGCTGCTTAACTACCATTGGAGTCAAGCCCAGCGCATGCAGATGGCAGCACTCCGGATGACGGGAGAAGAGGATGGTCCACACAGGGAAAACGAGACCCTACCGCCCCTTACAGCAGTGGGCAACCTCGGCCACTTTCCCTGACAAGCTCTGTGGCCGCCAGTTTTCAGCAAGACCTCTCCGCTTTGATCCGGATAGGGACTGGAAGCCCATCCCAGGGAGTGCCCGCAACCCACCATCAGGACCCACGGCCACCTCCAGCCGGACTTTGACACCTCCCCTCACCTTCTACCAGCTCGTCCAGGCTGGTGAGCTTCCTGCTGCCATCGATGGTGTAGATGGTGCGGACTCCCTGGGGCAGGTTCACGTTGTCTGACAGTGACCGGGTGAGCTCCACCAGGAGGGCGTCGAAGGAGCGGAAGCGGTCGGGGGAGATGGCGTACACCAAGCCCTTGAAATACCTGTCCCCGTTGCGGTAGAAGCGGGCTTTGCGCGCCTTCTTCTCGGAGCTGAGCGCCTGCAGGGTACGAGTGCGGTAGAGGCTGCAGTGCGCGCTGTGCGCCGGGCTGGGCACCAGCCCATTGCCCCTCAGCCCCGCGCCGCCGCCAGACCCGGAGCCTCCGCGCCGCGGCCCGGAGCGCTGCTGCCGCTTGTCCCGCTCCTCGAAGTGCTCCAGCTCGATACTCCGGCTGCTTGCCATGGGGAGCCGCCTGCTCGCCCTCTCAGCTCCGCTACGGGCTGCTACGCCTGCCCGCCGTGCTCGCAAGGGCTCGGGCCGCCTAACAGAGCATCGCGCCCGACCTGCCCCACCACCGCAGCCCCGGCCCCGCCGGAACCGCTGCTACCCGCTGCTGCGCCCGCGGCCGCGCACAAAAGCATCCCTCACGGCCGAGCGCGGCGCTCCCCGGCTACGGGCGATGCCGGGGGCCGAGTGAGAGGCTCGCAGGAGCCCCGCGGCCGCACCCCTGCCGTGCCCATGCGGGCTCGCACAATGCGCGGATGCCCTGCTCAGCCCCTTCCCTGCTGGCTCCGCCGGGCAGTGGCGGCGGGGCCGGAGTGCCTATTCCGGCAGCTTCGGCTCTGCTTCCGCAGTGGGGACAGCTGCACCACCGCTCGGCGCGGGGAGCGGCACAGCCTCACGGCTCCGCGGCGGGGGAAGCAGCGGCCGCAGATCCGGCAGGACCGGCGCTGACGGCCCGGCCGCGGAGCGGGAGCAGGCGGGGCTCCCGCCGGGCCGGGCGGGCGCGGGGGCGGTGCCAGCTCGGATCGCGTCCGGCGCGGGGGCGGGAGCGGCTGTGGGAAGGGTGGGAACGGCTGCTCGGGGGGAGCGGGAAGGGGAGTGGGTTCTTCTAGGAAAGGAGTATTAGCAGGCGCAGTTCTCCCGTAGGGATAGTGCTGTCCTTTTGGTGGTCGTCCAATGGTCTCCCGCCCCTCAGGCACACCCGCGGAGCTGCCCGCCAGTCCTCTCCCGGCTTTACTTGGCTCAGGCACTGCGTTAAAACGCTAAAAATACTCCTTTTGTAAGGCCCATAGCCTAAAATACATCCCTGGGAGCAGAAAACTGCGCATCCCTGTCATTTGTTGGCGGAACTGGTTTAAAAGGCATGAAGCAATAGGGTAAAGGGTTCAAAGTGAGCGAAGGTGTAGATTGGATTTTGGGTCGAAATTCTTCCCTGTGAGGGTGGTGAGGCATGGGCACAGGTTGTCTGGAGAAGCTGTGGCTGCCCCATCCATGAAAGTGTTCCAGACCTGGTTGAATGGGGCTTTGAGCAAGCTGACGCCGTGAAGAACATCTCTTCCCACAGCAGGGGGGTTAGAACTAGATCATCTTTGGGGTCCCTTCCAAACCAAACAATTCTGTGATTCTATGGTTTTCCTTTTGCATTTGCCACCACCTCTGCGTGAGGACTCAAATAAACCCATTCACACAGCCTAAACCTCCTAAATGTGCTGCAACTCACTTTTCATGGCTTCCTCAGGCATCTTCTCAATGCTCTTGAGGCTGCTCAAATCAAATTCACTTTTCATAGAAATGACCAACAAATGCACTAAAATGGATGCAATTTCAACTTTTTTCCAACACATTTTCTTTTCTTGGCACAATGAGAATGTAAAAAAATGTAAAAGCTTTTACAACTACCTACATTTTCTCATTTTTTTAAGGTCTCTTTCATTGGGGAATTGGAGTTGTCTTATGTCATTACAGATGACCACAGTTTGTGCTCTTCTGTCCAATATGCTTTGCCACACTTTTGATGGATTTATCATTTTTCTCTTTTTATATTTTGAAATACCAATAAAATGAAGCACTTTCTCACCATTATTACTTGGTTTCTTACAAAGTAGATGAAACATCTAGTTACAGTATTCTAAATATGATACATAGAAAACATCAGTGAAACTCACTCTTTATTGAAGCGCCAACTTCCCTGATGTCTGAAAACCTCCAGAAGCAAAAAGAAGTGATCAACTATGAAGCTGGATTATCTCCTCTGGGGGTAAAATCAACAAAAGGCACCGAATGAGAGCAAATTTTGTTACAATCAGGGCATGAATATGCTTGCTGACACTAAACATGCAGGTTTTGCCTAGGAACCAGGACCTAGAAGCCAAAAAACAGTATGGATCAACTTTTTAGACTGCCTTTGATGTGTAGTTTCTACTCCTGATTACAGGCAAATTTACACAGACTAAAGTCAAACTCATGTGTGTAGCTCTGCTCCAAAGTGGGTGGGTCTCAGCAGAAAAGTTATAAATTGTTTTTCCAAATAGTACCACACTACATGTCTGGCCTGTGCAGAACAAGTCACATTTCTTAGTTCAAACCTCAGCTGAAGGTTATTTGGACTAACCTTTTTCCATTTGCTCAGAAGCAGGTCACAAAAGCCCAGGGAAGTTTAATTCCCCCCCTTGTACCTTTTGTCTCTCTGAGCTGCTAACAGAGGGCACATGCAGACTAATATGTAAAAATATATATAGATATATACGAATTTAATGTATTGGCTGTGTCTGTGACTGAATATATGTTGGAGAATCTGGTGCCAGGATTAGCATTTTGCCAGTTCTGAGTCATTTTGTTGAGTGGTAGGATATGTCATGTATGGGACTTTCTTTGACTTCTGAAATCTCTAGCTAGAGATGGAATGGAAGGAAAGAAATTTTATACAACCTCTGGGAAAGCTAAAAGTAAATTCTCTAGCTTTAACCGAGAAAATTCTCTCTCCTCCTCAAATAAAATTCCTGCTACAGAGAATTCTTGAATTCTGTAGCGCGAACTGTGTTTTATAGAGAATATAAGCATGAAATTGACTTCTGGTCTGTAAGACTATACTACTTCTATATTAAGAGGCTATTTACAGAGAGGCTGAGATTAGATCTGTATGTGTAACTGCCAAGGAAATTCCTGGTGACACCTAAACATGGTCCTACAACTTGTGCTTTTTTTTTTTTTGGGTTCTCCTCAGATATTATATGTATTTTTAGTTAGCTCTTTAAGCCCCTGTTGAGAATGGTTCATAGCGCTTCCATTGGTGTGTATGCTTTGCCTTTTTCTAGCCACCTTGTTTCCCATACAGTTATCTGTAGTCAAACAGATTTTTTAAAGTACTTTCCAGGATGAGGAATATAACCCCAAAACAGCCCCATATGCAACTGAAGAACATTTGTTATCACACTTTAGAAAATTAATGTGATTAATATGCAGCCCTGTATGGAACTGACTTATGCATTCACATTGCCTTCTTCCAAAACAGAGTTGACAAATTAGCAGGTCACTAAACAGCAAGCAAGGTTACATGTATAAATGATACCTTACTTATTAACCTAAATTGCCAGACACCATTAAAATGTGATTATTATTCATTCTTGTGGTATTCATATTCTGTAAATATACATTTCCTGTTTGAATAGAAAAGAGCTTGTAGTTTTCATGTCCACCTAATTAATCAGTTCTTTCACCTGACTTTGCTTTGTATTTTTCCTTTCTCTTTTTTTATGGTAAGCATAATGAATTTGTTGAAATCTTTTCCTGCATCTAGAAGAGCTCCTATGTGTTTTTGTTGTGTGGTTGGTTGTTTTAAAACAAGCAAGCCCTGTGAGAAATTTCTAAAAGGAAACTAAGAAAAGTATACCATCATATGCAATGTCTTTTTTCCTTCTGTTACCTGAACTCTTTACCTTCATGGTTGTAATCAGTGACATTCAAGTTACTTAGAACATTTAATTGGATTGATAGGTGAGATTCAGTTCAGAATTAGAGTTTACAGTGGGTGGCTTTAGAAAAAAAACCAAATGTATCTGGCCTTTACATTTAGCCTGTTGATTTATTCTTGAAAATAATAATACATAATATTGCTAAAGAAGAAAAAAATCCCCCATATACTTGGGGTCTGTTGACTGAATTTTTTTTTACAGAAAATATTTGGATGATTTGTTGCTGGAGAGCACAGAAGGGACAGAGGACTCAGTCTTGTCAAGACACGAAAAAGAACTATCTTTATTTTGACCTTGTTACATACATACATTCTGAACAATGACAGGGGATTGGAGAATGAGAGGACTTCCTCTCCAGTTCCACTGGTCAAGGGGAAAGTGACATCCATCAAGTGACATCCTCAGAGAGGAATGTGGAAAACAACCTTTGTTTAGGTTACAATTCATGGGAACATGCACTACAAATATTAAAAGGTGAGAGAACTTGAAGAATATCAGGGACTCCAAAGAACATCAGAGAAAATCAGAAGGCTTGTAATTTTCAGGGCGACATAATTCAATTCAAAAATACCAAATTTGAGTATTTAAGCAATTAGATGATTATTTGCAATGATTTGTTTTCAACCCAAGAATGTTAAAACACTTTTAAAATACTCACACAATAAGATTTCTCATCATCCCTGTGAGATTCTGTGCCCTACATCATAGATGCATAAAATGGAAAACCAAAAGTTTAAGCAGCTTGATCAAGTAGCTGAGAAATAGATCAGTGTAGGTGGAATCAGGAAGACCTTCAGTCCTTAGAGAGACAGCTGTGCCCAGCTAAGTGGCCAAGAAGCCAAATGTCTTCCTGGCCTGGATCAGCAATAGTGTAGCAAGCAGGACAAGGGCAGTGATCAACCCCCTGCGCTTGGTACTGCTAAGGCTTCAACCCAAACCCTGTGTCCAGTTCTGGGCCCCTCATTACAAGAAAGAGGTGCGGGAGTGTGTCCAGAGAAGGGAAATGGGAGCTGGGAAAGGATCTGGAGCACAAGTCCTGTGAGTGGCAGCTGAGGGTGTTTAGTCGGGAGGAAAGGAGTCTCAGGGGAGACCTCTCTAGTCCCCTGTAAAGAGGTTATAGCCAAGTGAGGGTCAGTCCCTCCTCCCAAGTAACCAGGGGTAGAACAGAAGGAAATGGCCTCCAGTTGCACCAGAAAAGGTTTAGATTGGATATTCGGAAAAAATTATTCACTGTAAGGGTAATCAAACTTTGGAATAGGCTGCCTATGGTAGAATTACCATGCCCAGAGGTACTTAAAAGAGATGTGAAGATGGCTCTTTGGGCACATGGTTTAATGATGGACTTGGCAGTGCTGGGTTAGCAGTTGGACAGAATGATCTTAAGGCTCATTTCCAATCTAAACAATTCCATGATTTCTTGAGCTCATTATGAAGCTATTCTTACAATAAAACTTCTTGATGAATGGGAATGTGAATCTGAGTGTCATTGAATATTAAATTATCTCTATACAACCTAACGTATCATAGGGAAATGTCTGAGCCCAGGATATGTAATGAGTCTGTGTGTGTATTTAGAAGGCCTCAGAATTATTCATCAGTTTTGATAGATTAGATGAAAATGCCATACAGAAGTTTAGTTACTTTTAAAATTACTTTTTACACTTTCCAAAAGATATCTATCTTTGTCTTTAAATTTGTCTTAAAGAATATTTCTGAACATATATTTAAGATTTTTGAAAGTAGTAAAAAACCACATGAATAAAAACCATATAAAACTAATGTTGAACATGAAACAGAAAAATGTAGAGAAGAAAAGATCCTCACATTATGTTCTATTTCAATTTGCTGTACCAAAGAAGACTCGTATCAAAACCCTTCCCAGCAAGGTCCTGGGAAAGGACCAATAAAGCCTCCTCATGACTGGGATTTCATATCAGCCAGCAGCTGTTCTGATGAGTGTTTTTGTCCTCATATCCAGTCATTTTTTGATTCCAGGTGAGCATCTTTCTGCAGAACATCTCTAACACTTTAATAATATTCAACAGAGACATTCTGTCCCATTTTTCTCTCCCTGATGTAAAAATCCATGAGAGGAGTAGGATGCTACCTCCACCTAGAGCAGCATGAAAGAAGTTGTAAAATATTCTCAAAAGAAGCAAATACATCATGCAAGCCAAGTTTTTATGCTGTAGTAAGCATCTTGGAAGAGCTAGGATACCCTCCCAACAGATTCCTTTTGAAGTCAGCTGAGATCTCAGCCCTTTTGCAGTCCAGTAAAATTCAGCTCCTGGTTATAATTGATTGTTCAGTGACATGAGGTAATGATCCTCACCCACCCAAGCTGGATCAGAGATGGCCACAATAAATAAATCAAGTATGGTTTTTGATGATGTAAATAAATCCCTAACTCTGTGTGCTGGAGGAATATGTAAAGGTCTCCAGGTTCCTTTCTCATTAAATTCTCCAGGTGTGATTCAGCATTGCTTTAAAAAGGAAAGTTCCCAAATCAAAGCTCACACAATCCCAAAGTTCCCAAATCAAAGGATACACAGCTGTAAGCTTAAAAAGGAGGAGGCATTGGAACACCTACAAATTGTGCTGTCTTTGCTAATGAAATAATGTGTATGTCTTTGCTAATGAATCTACATCACATGATATTTGTGAACTTCCTTTTTTTCCAACAGTCTAAGGCTGTCATATTGACTTCTATGACTCATTTAGGCTTTGCATATGGCAAATTTCATCTATCCAATATTTCAGTAACTGAATAAAAATAGCTTAAAATTTAGATAATTTGAAGAGAACAAAGGTATGATTTCCAGATAAAGAAATATTTTACTCATCTATTTTTTTTCTAGCATATTTAGAAAGAAGACATTAGGGTTTAAAAAACATATCTATTACCTTTTTTTGCTGCTAATCCCATCATCATTTTTGCATAATCATTAATAATTTTTAATTCCATTTGTTGCTGTTTCATTACAATACATATTTTCAATAGAAATGGCTATCTGGATAGTTGCTATAACTCTAGTTGAAAAATCCATGATCCAGGATTAAATGGATCATTTAATCTGTTTTCTTACTTAAAAGTATTATCATTCATATGGTATTAAAAATAGGAAAAATGTAGAATCTTGAAAAAATCCTGAAGAATTATGTTATTTCAGATGTTAAATAACTTATAAGGACAAGATTCCAGTAAATCTTTCAAAGATCACTGGCAACAATTATTGGTCATAGTGAACTACTAATATAATTAGAAATGAAAAATTAATGTGCTTTCTGAGACAGCTACTTCAGCAGAGATGGCTGAAGTAAACTGATACCCCAAACCTGATGGAAACTAGGGATGCAAACAAAAATGAAACAATGAAACTTATTCTGAAACAAATGAGCTGCTAAATGTATTCCTAAAAAAATGTAATTTTCTAATATGATGGTTACTGAAGCAAACCCAACTACATAGAATTCTCTCAGCTACACTCCTGTTCTGTGATGTTTTTTTCTCAGCAACCTGGGGCTGCTAACCTTTTTTGAATTTGGGCAATGCTCTTGGTAGAATAACAACTCTCACCACCCAAAATGTCATAGAGCAGGAAGTTAAGATAGCATATTTAGGTTGCTTTGAGAACAGACCCATTGTATAGTATAGCTGTATACCAAGAGTACCAGCTGGGAATAGAACAATTGCAGAGAATGAAATGAGTAATAGTTTTCCCCCTTGCTTTCTTCCATGTCACAGTTGACTTCACAGGCTTCAGGGGCCTTTTCATCCAAGAAATTATTTTTTGTAAAACTGGAAGAAAATGTAAAAGTGACATCTTTTGATAATATGACCAAGATGCAAGAAAAGGTGAGGTACCACATTACATCAGAGCAGTTAGTACAGCAAAAGAACAGTTTGTCAAGCCCACATCCTCTTTCACATCCAAAAGAGCAGTAATATATTAATACCATTTAAAAGCAATGTTGCACTAAGAAAATTTACTTGAGCAATTAGTTATGTTAATCAGAGTTAAGATCAGAGTGACATATCAAGAGAGAAGCAGCAGATTTAGAAGCCTTGCGACACAGAGAGTGAAAGGGTGATTGTTGATGTGGGAGGTAGAGGCAGAACAAGGAACTACCTTGAAGAAAAACACTGGGAGTAAAAAAGACCTCCTGACTTTACATTCGATCTGTGAATTCCAATACCTGGAAGAAATAAGAATTTTATTCCTTGGGTTTACTTTCCGGCCTTTTTGTAACTCACTTGAGGATTTTGAAAATCATAATTAATGCAATGTAGAATGGTGATACTTTACAGAAATACCTTGAAGATTGAAAAAGTGGAAAGACTCATTGAAATGAAGGTGTAAGTCGGATATATATATGTGTGTGTGTGTATAAGGATTAGTTTCTACTCCAATGTGGAGTAGAGGCTCACTGCTGGGAAACAGAAGAAAGGAAAGGAGGGAATGAACTGTTGATCAGAAGTTTTGGCTAAGCTGCAAGAACAGCCAATGCAGCCTTTCACTTTCTTCATCTGAAGACAATCAGGTGTAGTTTTTAATTAAAAAATAATGCAGGGAGACTTTCAGAATAAGCAAGTGCTGAATATAACATATTATTTTAAAGCATAATCAATTTTTTTTATTTTAAGGTAAGCAAGCTATTATTTCTGGTCTGGTGATATGTGTAGGATGAGCATGGCAATGTTTGTGGATGCATATCTTACTTTGAAAGCTTTTATTTGGGCCTTATCCTTGTTGGCTGTGGGAGTCTTCAGCCGCGGTGATATTCCCAGTGACAGACTTTATAAAGTGTCATAACCTCAACTTGTTTTGTACTGTACAAATACAGTGGTGATAGTGATCAGGAAGGGCTGCAGAAATTTCTTATGAGAATTTTAACATTATTTAAAGACCTGTCATCTAGCCAGGTACTGAGGGAGACTGAGTTGTATCCCTTACAGTGTTTTCACTCTTTTTGTGCCAATATATGATCTGTGCATATCACTAGAGACTGATTTCAGAATAGTGCTCTGGTAGAGAGTTCTTGCATCTAAAGAAAATTGTTCTTCTGGAGGTGAGGGCAAATCCTCACCTTCAGAAGAACAATGATGATTACTTCATTGTAACCAATGAACGCAATCCTGGCCTCCCAGGCTTGTGTGACTTCTTTAGTAATTATGGTGTGAATATTTGTATGTTGTCAAATTTACTAGAGAATGGCATGCTGCTGTATTGTTCCTAATTACCAGCAAAGATTTTAGTTAACTTCAGGAAAATTATTCTGTCTCTTCATTGTCACAGTACCAAATTGTCCCGGTTTTTGAGACAGTTATCTGTCAGGGAAGGCAGAAAAAAATTGTAAGCCCCCACCCTCTCCCTCCGAATTATTATATCTCGAAAACA
>VWYI01012855.1:10432-21167 GCA_013399455.1 Anthoscopus minutus | reverse complement strand
AGAGTGTCTGTGTTGCCCTCCCAGAAGGACCCAGGGAAAAAAAAAAAACAAACCTGCTCCCCTCCCCACTGCCCCCGGGGCTCAGCCAAAACTTTTGTCTTTTAAAGTACCGAAGATGTCCCAGCCATCAAGGCTTTTCTCTCAGCTAAATGGGAGAAATTCTAATAGCTAAGAAACGAAAAAAAAAACATGTAACCCCCAACACAAATGAAGTTGAGGCAATAAGGTCAGTTCCTGTACAAGAAAGAAAAGGCTGCCACTTGGCTTTCATTTGCTAAGACCATTGCTTTAGTTTTTAAAAGAAAATCAGATGTAATTTTGTGAAAATGCTTAACCTTCTCCTATTCTTTCTCTACCAGTCATACCCTATTTGGCATGTTTTTGTACTCTTTGTATCTCTGACAGGAAATCTATACATTTGACTTCTTGCTGCCAGCAAAGCCATTTGCATTAGGAGCAGAATGATGTCTCTCAACTACTACAGCCAGCATGGTCGAAGTCATGTGGGAGCTTTGCCAGATTGAACTTTTGGCCTTAATAAAATAATGAAGTGGTATTTTGGGGCTTCATTTTTGGCAGTAATGTTGTGATTATCACATTTACTTTTCTCCAGATGTCTTAGACTGAGACTATTGCTCCCTTATGACTTCCTATTTAAATGTTTTCTTTAGGACTGCTGATCCTGACAGGTCTGGAAAGAGGAAAGAATCTGATTTGTCAATAAATAAGAAAACCATGAGAGGTAAGTGAAGGAAATCTGGTGAGTTTTTTAGGTCCTGGGCTTGAAAGTGAATAATTTGTACAAAACCAGTCATATTTCTTCCAGACAGGGTAGTAGTCTGTGCTGCTTTGTAAAAAGCTGGACATAATACAGAATTAAAGCATTTGCATAGAGATTGTCGTGCATCCATTTCTTGAGTAGGCAAAACCTTAAGCAAAATAATTTCAAGGTCAGTTGTGACTCAATTAGGAATAATTCTTATTTATACTTCTAGCTGAGAGGCAGAGGAGATGAGGAGGGCACAGATGAAGGGGCACAGAATCTGACTGCTGACAAGAGAACAATGATGGCTATAGGCACAAAGTGACCTTGGGCTTTTCCAGAGTCCTCAATATATTTCCTGAGCTTGAATTTGGAACAAAAGTCATAATTTTGAAACTTTGTTTGTCCTTGAAGGAAAGTCAGATGCTAGGGTTTAATTGAAAATGAAGCCTTCTCAGAGAACTTAAGGTATTTTCATTATGAACTTCCTCAAACCTCAGAGATGGGATATATTAAATGCAACATAACCCTTTGGTTCTGTGCAAGTAAGGAGAAGCAAATCATTCCCAGAGTACTCAGTTTTAGCTCTTCCTTGTTTCTTTCCATAACAATAATAGATTAAGTGCCACAAAGATGTTGAAAGGATTTAGTGCTAAACTCAGAGGTTACAATCCCAAGAATTTCTCTGGAAGGGGTGTGCCTGCAAATAGTCATTAATCAACTGAAAAACCTGACCTATGCATTTACAGAACAAGAACATAAATACTGCTGGCAAACACAAGAGTTGCAATAAAGTGTCTTGGAAAAAGTTTTTAATTTACCATTAAATATTTAGGTTTTTACTTTTATTTTTTTCCAGAATTTGAAAGTTCTTCAGTCACTCCTATATTGTTCTCCTGCCATATACAGAAAAAGACTGAATGACTGAAGTGCAGGGAAAACAAACATCATTCACAGATACTCAGTTACGAATACAGAGGTGTTTTATGTCTTTTTTCCTCAGTGATGTAAGTCACTAGATCTAGGCTATTGTGTAGGAGCTGGTGGTGAATTCTACTGGTGAGAAAAATCTATGAAAAAAATCTCTCCAGGAACTTCTACTTTTTTCTACTAGAGATCTCTTAGGAAATGTGATAGCTCTTATAGGTCTTCATAAAAGAAATAAAAGTTTTATCTCTTTATATTTTTATATCTACACATGCACATACAGTGTCAGTGTGTGTTCTACTTTATAGAACAGCAACTATAACACCTGGAAATGAGTAGTTAGCCAGAGCAGATAACGGAATTAGGCTATTAATCTGCTTAACAAGGACATATGCCAAAGTAGTTTAAATTGTGCTAGTTTGCAGTTCTATTCTTATATAAGAGGGATTCAAATTTAGCAAGATGTGCAGGGGTAAAAAAGTGTATAAGACTATAGTTCATTCAAAGTCCAAATGCAAGTGCAGTAACTGTTCTATTTCAGTATTTCACCCATTAATAGACAGGCTTGTGGTCCAATACAAACTGGGTTTATAACAGCTGGGATGGTATAGACTTGATTGATGTGCAAAGCTACATTTTTCAGCAGATATTCCATCTGTTCTCTTGTCTGATCCTCTACTGGCAAATTAGTCAAGAGAGTCTGCTGTTATCATAATATGGAAATATTTCTTGTTTGATTTTTAAAATTTTAATTCTATTTTAATTGGGCAGTTGTGTGCCCCACTGACGCTTCTGTTTTGAAAGGCAAGAAAAGAACTTTGTTGTAAGCACGGTGGAACTTTTGCTACTCTGCTGCTCATGTACTCTAGGGCAGGTAATTCTCAGAGACTTAGTGACCTCTGAAATTGTAGGTCAGTATTCTTTGGCCTGGGAACATCTATTACACAGAAATGTTGTGGATTAAACAAGGAGAATAGAGGGAAGATTAATATTTAGTTTGTGAAATATTTCTTATGTGAAAACCTTAACATATAAAAGATCGTAATTTTGTTCTATTTTTTTTTTATTACTTGGTTTGATATTGCTTTTATTTTATCTTCCCTCTCCTGGGAAAACTTTAAATGTGGGAAAAAAGGTGGCACCAACTTTGCAACATGTCTTTGTAGATGATACATGGGTTAAATACTGCTCAGCCAGTTGCTGAATGGTGCTGGTTTTGTCAGGATCTGAGGAAAAACACCTTCTGAGAGATGTGTTTGTAGCCAGGGGAAGACTGGTTGTACCAGTATTGGGTTTGGTCAGATTATTCTGCCATCTTGTGGGTAATTCGAGGATGTGGAGAATTTTTTTATTTATTTTAGAAATAAAAGTTTTATATCTCTGTAGGTTAATATTTCCAGAAATATTTTTTTATTGTTATAAGAGAGGATTAAAGGTGAAAAGAACCCAATTTCCAAGCGCATCAGGTTTTTTTTATCTCATTGTGTGTTTGTATCCTATTATGCAGTTTAGTTGTTTCTTCCTTTTTCATCTCTTTTCTGAAGTTAAAGAATGAATTTGCTACCTTTGACATTTAACAGAAATAAAAAGGAAAATTTAAATCATATTTTCTGGAGTTCTGGAGTTCTTTGTCTGTTAGGAAAAAACCAACAAACACTCCCCCAGCAAAACAGAATGAACAAACAATCTCCCAATTTTACCCAATTATAAAGTCTTAAATATTCCTTTTAGAGCAGATTGCTTGACTGCTGTATCTTTGTATCTCTGTTGCTGGTGCGTACTGTGACCTATTGCTGTCCTGCTCTTCTTCAGTCCTCTGGTGCGTTAAGCTGTTTCACAGCAAATTATTGGACATTTCTGAGAGCTAGGAAGGGCTGCAAAAGACCTTATGCACAACCATAGAATTCTGTAGCTCACAGATTTGGTCTAGCTAGCCGTATCTCAGTTCTTGTGCTGTTACGTATTGAAAATAAATAGGTGATTTGCAATGTGTACATTTCTGATGGTAAAAAATCCCAAAACATAAAGACATGGGGAAAGGCTACTTGATGATGTCAACACAACACATTAAACGTGATTAATCTAGACCCATCTCTTTGTGCAATTCAGAAAAATAATCATTTGGAAGGCGCTGGGTGAATTTTTGTTGCTTTACCGCTATTGCACAAGTGTGCAGGGTCGAGCTGAGAGCAATAGGTTGTAAGAAGAGATATCCAAACATATCATAAAATCAGAGAGCAGTTTGGGTTGGAAGGAGCCTTGAAAGGTCATCCAGTTACCTAATCCAACCCCCTCTGCAACGAGGAGCAGGGACATCTTCAACTAGATTGAATGTGTGTGTGTGTATACATATATATATAAATATAAATATATAAATATAAATATTGTGGTGAGAGCTGCTAGACCTTGAATTTGTGTTTCCTTTTCCCTAGACCCCATTAATCTTCACAGTTTTATGTATTATGGATTATTTTAAATGGCAGCAGATCAAGAGGAAAATAATGCAAGTGAAGGGTGAAAAAGCAGCTCTAAAGTCCATTTAAAAAAAAAAAATCTCAAATCTTTCTACCTTTCTCTGAAGCTGGTAAACATGCAGACTTATCCTTACAGGTCACTGCTCCTTAGGATGCTTTTTCTCTGATGGAAAACAGAGGGAAGATAAGTATTAAAAAAAGAAATACCGCACAAAGGTTGTTCATAGTTTCTTTTGAATGAAGCCCTAGAAGCTGTGACACAAGATAACTGCTCCTAAGGAGCCAGAGCTATTTGCTGGAGAAATATCCCTGAGTGCCATGTTCCTCTTCTCAAAGGAGACAGAGCTTGTGTTTGGTTCTTTATTATCAAAAAATACAGAGGTTCGGACTGATTCTGTCAGTTTTACCTCTGTTGCTTAAAGCTGACCCTTCCACAGATATCTTTGTCTCAGAAAAAAAGTTAATTTTCCTGTCAGCTCTTCAGCTGCCTCTGTTCCCTACCTGAGGTACTATCTGTGGCATTGTGTTTGCTGGTGAATTAATCAACTACAGCAGACTCTGAACTGTGTCGTTGGAGTGGTTTTACAGGTTTGCTTTTCTTGATTTTTTTTTCTGGAGTAAAAGCTTTTTGTAGAAGGGAAGACTATAATGGTAACTGTCTACTAGCGCACCCAAGTTCAAAAGGTTGTACATTAAAAGACATATAATTGGTTTTTAGCTGTAAATGGGGAAGTATTTCACAGATTCCAGATTATTTAATAATCTCATCAAAAGTGGATTTTATGGTTTGTTGTTGCGGTTAAATGGTTTTTTTGACTTCTAAGAGAAAACAAAACTGGAAGAAACAAACAATACTGAAATAGAACGTTAAAAATAAGTGAAGAACTAAAAGAACTAAAGAAACCACTGTGCTTCTTAGGTAACAGTACTGTAGTTGACAAGTAAAATAACAATTTTGTCCTGGGGTGACTGTATGATGCCTGTATCCCCAAATCGTGTGTTCTGTTTATGTTACATATTAAGTTCTGCACCTTTAAGACTGGTTCTGAGAGCGAAGAGGAGAAAGAAGAAGCTGCAGTTTGTTTTCAGAAACAGCCTTCACTCCCCCACAGCTCTCTCCGGACTGTGCTGTCTGCAGCACGGACAGACAGCGGGACAGAGCTCTCCTTTGCTTTTAGTTAGTTTTTAGCTAACTGGGGCAGGGAAGTTCCCTGGACTGTGGTTTCCTTTTTTCTTTTTCCTTGGATCTGTTCAAACCTGCTCTGGACTGGAAACCCAGAACACCCCGGGAGCTCACGCCTGTGGCCCACCGGGGCCTGGGCCTCGGCACTCTCCAGTGCCTGAGAGATTGATAAGAGACTGAGCGAGCCAAGCTGCACCCCACAGCAAGGACTTTCCTGGATTTGCCATCTCTTTGAACAGTGAGAGGTTTCATTGTTTAATATTATTCCATTTTTATGCTTGTGGATATTTTGCTTGTTAAATAAACAGCTTTTTCCAGTTTCCTTCAAGGAAATTTTTTTTCCCGAACCAGTTGGGGGAGGGACAGCTTAAATCTGTTTCTTTTTTCTCCTGGAGAGACCCCATTTGGAGGTTTCCTCTCAAATTTTTCCTAAACCAGGACAAATTTACATTAAATTTTTAAAAATTAGTTTGGAAGAAAGTTAAAATTAAAATAACTGGAATAACTTTTTAAGAAGTTGTAGTGACAGGGTTTAGAAGCAAGGTCTAGAAACATTGCAGAGAAAGCAGGAACAAGACAAGAATATTGAAGCTTGAACATGGTCAGCAAAACTCCAGGCATCAGACAAATCAGAAGACGTGTTGTCCTTACTAAAAGGCAAATGAGATAATCACAAAAACACAGCTACATCAACAAAACCAGAGGACTGGCAAAGTAACTGCTCAGAGTTACTGTGAAGAAAAAAAAAGTAATAATTTTGCAGAGCTGGAGTAAAACCCACTTACTCAGAGCAATGTGATATCAAAAAAAAATACTGGTAGCAGACACCTGGTTTAGTTGAATTTAAAGTAACTTTATTTTTGAATTTATATAATGCTTCTGGTCATCAACAAGCTATTAAACTCTTTTTTCAGCTCTTTTGGTTCAGATCCCTGCTACAAGGTCATTGACCTCTTTGCCTTAAAATATATCCATTCTATCCTGCTTCTTCACTAAATTTTTCTATGCACTCAAGTAGTTTTCCCAGAGTAGAGAAACCAAAAGTCAGAATGCTGACAGATTTCCAAATAAAACTGCAGCATGAGAGAAATCTCACCCTTTCAGTGCTAGTGGAGAAACTTAGAGTTCTTTAATGAAACTGGCATTTTAAAACTAGATTTGTGATCTTTATTGCTTCTTTACAAATAAGACACCCTTATTTACATTTGGGTGCTTAATTCTAATTGAGAACACCTGGGTGTTCTGTGCTGCAGAGAAAGGTGATGGACTATGTGCTAGCACTTAATTAAAACTTGCAATGATGCTCAGTTATCATTCTACAGATACTATGATGCTTGAATGCCAAGGAGTGGATTTTGCTGTTTAAAACTCTGTGTCCTGCTAGGTTCCTGATTAAGCACAGTCTCTGTGCAGAGCTTACCAATATGTTGTATCTGGGGTTAGCCTAGTGATATGTATGTTCAGGCTGCAAAGTTGAAAGATGCAAAGGAAAGAAGAATCATAGAGCAACCACTAGATTGGAAGAGATGTCTGGAGGTCATTTTGTCCAACCTCCCATTCAAAACAGAACCAGCTTCAAAGTTAGATCCAACTTTGTCAAGATCATGCAGCAGAGAATTATACAGACAGAATTAGAGTTCCAACATTTCTTTGAAGTAAAGCTGCTAAACAAGCCACCAGAATCTGTTTCACATACTCCATCTGTGAAGCAGAGATAATTCTTGCATAAATACCCCCAAAGTATTTTGATCTGTCTGAGTAAAATAAGAGCTTGAGACAGGGGCGGTTCCCTTCAGTACAAGAGTAAAATTACTTTTTTCTCCTTTCTTGAAGAAGTGGAGGAAGTATAAAAGAAATGTTGCATTTCCTGTCAGTATCAATAAGGATTACAAGTACTACTAATATCCTTTCCATTGAGTAAATAGGTCAGATTCATATTTTCTTCCTATTTAGAGTTTGAATTGCCCGTTTTGCTGTTCAGCCACTTAGGGGAGATACTGTATTTGTGCCTGTGAAAGTTCTGAAAGCTTCTATTTTTGTCCCTTTCATGCAACTATTCACATCAGGGAAGATAGAAATACAATCCTATAACATTATTTACGTGAACTGAAACAAAAAGGTCATATTCTAACTGTGCTGGCTTTAGTCTTCTCTCTGAACACTGATGAATAAATAAGGAGTCTCTAACTGTGCATATTAGTGACAAGGGCTGAGCAGGCAGCTAAGTCCAAGCAAGAATCCCCATGCTGAAAGCACTGTTCCATGTACTGACTAGGCAAAAGGTTACAGCTCTCTGGCTTCTTTACTGGTAACACTAGGTTTAAGTCCTCCACACGTAGCAATTAATTCTCAAAACCCCCTCTGAAAGCCTTCTTTTACTAGCCTTCTGTCCTATTACAAAGGCTAAGAAATCCACAGGATGTAATTTGACTAAAATCATGTCAGTCAATGACAAGAAGAAAGAAGTGTTGTTATATCCTCTGCCTTCTAACTTTTATTTCAGCCTTGTAGTGTGGATTGGCAGAGCAAGGTCAGGGCAGACAGATCAACTGGCACAGAATATGGAGGCTAGGTATGAAATATAGGGATTCTGGCAGATAGGAGGGATTTTGAATAGCAGAGTTAGAGCAAGGGATGACAGAAGGATTGATGAAGTAACATCTTTCATATCTGATACTCACCTCTTTAATTTTCTTAGCAACACTTTTGCCATGATTTGGCTGTGAAAAATTTGAGTTGTGAAAAGTAGTATAAATTTTCTTTTAGGATTTTTCAGTTTTTTCCTCCTGCCTCTGAGCTCTTTGTGTTCTGCTTTTTATTTTGTGCTTTCTGGTATTTGCAATATTTCCTAATTTATTTTCTTCTGGAAGTTTTAATTGCTATGCTGTTTTATTTCCCTGCCAAGTCATTAATGGCAAGACATGAAGAGCATGCCACATTTGTCAGGAATAAGTTAGGTTTATGCTTCCTATAACTAGGAAAATATTTAAGTGCAGATGTATTGCTTGCATTTACTGAAAAACCTCCTCACTTCTATAAACACAAACTTTATAAATATTCTTTATTTTTTTTCATTTATTGACTTTTAAAAAGTGAAACAACTCCTGCAGAAGAAATAGTTCTGTTCCATTATTTGGCCCATAATAGGCTGAATTTACCGACAATACTCACAAGAAATATTTAATATTTGTTAAAATGGTACCAGATTTGCCTTTCTTTTCTCCCATAGCTTCATATCTCTTAGGACATGCACATCTTGAAAAAGGAATACCAGTCTCTGAAGCCCAGAAGTTTTTAGGTCCATATGGTCATGTTTAAAAGTCTTCTCTTACCTTCAGTCAGGGCAATGCATTACATACCTCTACCACTTGATGATTGGCCAGTTCTGTGCTCTACTTGCCTCACAGAAGGCACGTTTTTATAAAGCAGTGCAATATTTCAAACATTTGATGTGCCTCATTAATTTCTGCAGCCTCCTCATTTATTAAAAGTCTTTTGTTGTCTCCAGTTTTATTCTTTTCATGATTTGTTATTACCCATCCAATTTTCTCTTAACTATTTGACTGCTCTAATTCATTCTGCATTTTGGCTGCCCTTCTCTTTGCTGCAATAGCATACTCAGTGTATTTGTATTCTGTTACCTGCATTATCCAATTTTCTTTTAGTCTTAGATTAACTCTTAGTCCCTAGTGGCTTCCTATTCCTTGTATTCTTTTCCAGGTTTTTTTTTTGTACAGCTGATAACATCCCTGCTTCAAAAGGAGTTTTCACAAAAGGTTCCATTTCATTTTTGTTGAACTTGAATGAGAAATTACAGAAGTGACAATTTTTAGACAGGTAAATGGGAGTCTGAATGTCTGAGTGTGAGTTACTCTGGTCAATCTAAATGGTGGTTACTACCAACTCTGGTCTGTGTTAAAACTCCAATGAAGTACAAGGATAGTGGCAATCAACTGTCTAGTTGTGATGTTGCTGGTCTGTTAGTCAGGCTCTGTACTCTTTTTTTCTTGAAATGCTTTTTGGAATTTCTAATGACAGCTTGATGCTTTTTATTATGCCAGGTGTTATATTAGGTGAGCGCTACACTGCCTGATACTGAGTAGCTTTAATATTTTATGCTCCTGGAACATGGACGGTATTACCAGAGCAGATGGACAGCTACTCTCCTGCAAGTGCTCCTCCTCCCAGGTGAAAACAAAAGGTCTACTACAGTCCTTCCATGTGCTTTATAACTTAGGAGAGCTGTTTAAACTCCATCTGGGTTTTAATAGAACCTATTCAGACCAAGACCTCCTGCCTATGGGGAGAATTAATTTTCTTTTGAAGAACTGTCAATACCATGCTAACCATTTGAGCTGGGAACAACTTGTCCCTGGTTGATCCTAACAAAATTAGCAGTAGTTGTGGACTGACTGCTACTGAATTTACAGAGGAGCTGTTTATCATCAGGAGCCCATTGCTCAGCCTCCATGTTGGGAGTTAGGTGTCCTTTTCGTGTTCTTTCTCAGCTAGTGGAATTTTTCCCCATTTAGCTGAGAGAAGCCTTGATGGTTGGTACTTCTTAGGTACTTAAAAAAGACAAAAGAATCATATGGGCCCGGGGGCAGCTGGAAGGGAGTGGGGTTTCTTGGGTCCTGCGAGGGAGCAGGACAGACACTCTTGGAGCTGTTTTCTGCTGGGGAGAAGAGGATTTTTGCCATCTTCTTCTTCTTCATCTTCTTCTTCTTCTTCATCTTCATCTTCTTCTTCTTCTTCTTCTTCTTCTTCTTCTTCTTCTTCGTCTTCTTCTTCTTCGTCTTCTTCTTTGTCTTCATCTTCTTCTTTGTCTTTGTCTTCTTCGTCGTCTTCTTCTTCGTCTTCTTCATCTTCGTCTTCTTCGTCTTCTTCGTCTTCTTTGTCTTCTTCTTCTTCGTCGTTGTCTTCTTCTTCTTCTTCTTCTTCTTCTTCGTCTTCTTGTCTTCATCTTCTTCTTCTTCATCTTCTTCTTCTTCTTCGTCTTCTTCGTCTTCGTCTTCTTCGTCTTCTTCATCTTCTTCGTCTTCTTCGTCGTCGTCGTCTTCTTCTTCATCGTCGTCATCGTCTTCTTCTTCTTCTTCTTCTTCCTCTTCCTCTTCCTCTTCCTCTTCCTCTTCCTCTTCCTCTTCCTCTTCCTCTTCCTCTTCCTCTTCCTCTTCCTCTCCATTTGTGGCCCTCGCACACCTGGGATGTGCTGCAGCATGAGCTGCCACTGCGGAACTGCTGAATACACCTCATCCATTGGTCCAGGACTTTCTGCTCATCCCTGCTGTTTCCAGCGAGGTGTTTTCCTCAGAGATCTGCAGGAGCTCCAGGACTGACTGCCCACAGAGGGATTTGTGAGGCACCACCTCTCCTCCACTTTTCCCGTCT
>VWYI01012855.1:0-10425 GCA_013399455.1 Anthoscopus minutus | reverse complement strand
AGGCACCACCTCTCCTCCACTTTTCCCGTCTCGGCTGAGACGAGGTCCCTGTTCTGTTTTGTTGTTAATACTGTAGTTATTGTTGTTGGTTTACCTTATTATACATATTAGTAAAGAACTGTTATTCCTATTCCCATATCTCTGCCTGAGAGCCCCGTGTTTTCAAAATATAATAATTCAGAGGGAAAGGGGGGGCTTACATTTTATTTTTTTCTTTCATTTCAAGGTAGGTTCCTGCCTTCCTTAACAGATACCTGTCTTACAAACCGAGACACTCCATCAATAGAAAACTTTTGAATTTGTCTCTGCTAGTTTATAGTAGATTTCATCCATAGTGCTGTGATCAAGGAAGCAGGGATCATATATTTCTTTTTCTGTAGGCAAAGTGTAATGACTGGCGGGAAGATCTTTGTTTGTTTATGCTGTCCAATTTAGTTTTCAAACCAAACAGATCAGACATTAGCATGGTATCAGCCAGCACTAAGGTAAGACAAGTCAGGACTGGGTGATGATAGGGGAAGTGTGATCAATATTATATATTAAAATATTACATTTGTCATCAGCGCTAGGATTATGTAAAATGTGGTGGAAGGGGCTAAATTATTGCTAAACTGCAAAGCAAGGGACTGTCCCAAAGACATGAACTGATAACTCAGAAAAGCCTCTCCTAGAAAGCTGTAGTGCTTAGGGAGAGTGAATAGCAGAAAGGGCACCTCTAACGCAGTAGTTTGTGAAAATACAGAGAGCACTGAGAATATTGTGAAGGTCTCCTAGATAGCATTGATATTTGCACTTGGATAGCATTGTGAGCCATTCTGCAAGATTTGGTTTGACATCTGTCTTCCTTTTTGCTTCTTGAGAAGATTGTGTTCAATGGAAAAGGAAAAAACTCTTGGATGTAGAATTTAGGAAACTGACAACAAATGGCAACTTGAAAGGGGTGATTTTTTTTTTCCCCCAAGTAATGAATTGCTTGTGTGTTTGAGAAATGAAATAAATTCTACACAAATTAGCAGAAGATAAAAAAAAATTTCTCTTTTGACTGTAGCCAAATAAATATGTTTAAATCCAAGCTTCCTTTTGGTCCATTTCATAAAACTCCCAATTAAATGGGACACTGTCAGGACCAATTTACTATTTTAAAGGAAGGTAGCTTAGCGTCTCTGCCCTGTGAAAAGTCAGTTTACTTTTTCTTTATTGGGTCTTGAATTTTGAAGGCATGGTTAGTTAGGAAGGTACTGGTCAAATGCTAGACCCCTAAGTTAGGCATCAAAGTGTGATTTGTCTGGATTGTATAGTGCCCTGTGGTGACTTACCTTCATTATAATTCATTAATCATAAAGAATATTGAATATTGAATATTTGTGCTATACAAAAAGCCAGTTGGTTTGTATCAAAGTAAAAGCAATGCCACAGCACAATTAATTCTAGTTCCTATACAGTTTATAGGAACAGACTTTATGTAGTTGTGAATAAGTAAGATGTAATTTTCTATAATTATTTATACAGTTATTTGTTAAAATCCCTACATGAAATTCCTTCAAATTATAATATTATAGAAATAGATTGGGTGAATACAACTGCTATTTGAATTTCTATGAGCAATGGTTTAATTTAAAGTATGTTCATGCAGTTTTTATACTCTCAGTCAAACTAGTTTAATATAAACCAGTTCCTAATTTATATATTATGTAAATCAGTGTTCTTCCATGGGTATTTTTGCTCTGTGAGTGGAAGACATTACCTTAGATATGCTTCTAAAATTGACTTTAACTGCCCATTTAGCCAAAATTTAAGCCAATTCAACTGGCCCAGTTTAGGTATGGTCAAGATTTTATTGAACATCAAAAAGGTTGATGTTTTTGTAATGCACCTGCTGTGTACAGGATAAAGACTTTGTTCAGCTAGCCCTCTTGGTACAGGAGAAGGCCTTCTTCATGTAAGAGTTAAAAAAGTGAAACAAACAAAATTAAAAGTCCCTAATAAGAAATTGTTGCTAATGTAGATTCTATGCATTCCTTTGGGGATCAAAGCAAAGGTTACTTTAACATTCTGAAAGGTTGATATAAGAGTAAAATGCAGCTAAGTGTGAGTGAATTCACCTGTTTAGGTATTGTTGTATAGTATAAACTATCACTGAGAAATGCCTCAGAATCAGGGACGGTAGCAAATGCATTACCAGTTTTTAGAAGGACTTTGGATAAGATGTGGAAAATTGCTAACTGGTGAGTCTGATGTCTCTAGAGGGAGAAGAAAACCATAGATAAATAAATGTACTCAGGAAGAACTAGAGTAGCTTCTGCAGGAAATAGCCATGTCTCATGATTCTGCTGTAGCTCCCTGAAGGAATCACTGTTGTGTGCTTGACAAAGGTGATCTAATTGATGTTGATTTTAGAAGGTCTTCAAAATCCCTCCAAAATACTTAGAGAAGGCAAACTGCCGTAGGATAAAAGGAAAGGTCTTCACATATATTAGTAACAGTTGAAAAGACAGGAAGCAGAAGGTAGGAACAAATGTTCAGTTTTCTCAGTGTAGGATTTTCATATGGCAAATTCCACTGAGATCTGCATGAAGACCCATGTTATTCAATGTAATCACTCTAGGAAACAGAGTAGAGAAGGAGGTGGCAACATTTTCTGATGGCATTAAGTTGTGCAGAGCAGTAAAAGAGAAAACTTTCTGCAATGAAGAATGGTCTTGAGATGTGGAGTAATAAAATGGCAGATTAAATTCACTGTAGAGAAAGGCACAGCAACAGAGATGAAGAAAATTATTCTTAACCTTATATATTTGATGAAGAGTTCTGAACTGGCTGTTATCAGTCAGGAAAGAGAGTGCAGTTAAGAGTATTTTCATGACAATGTAAGTGCGGTGCTCTATGATGATTACAAAAAAAAAAGTTAGGTATTGGAAATTATAAATATGGAGAACAAAACAAATATCCTACATTTTCTGATCTCAAAAGCTGATAGCAGAAAGAGGAACAAGGAAGACTGAAGTCACCAGATGACTTCTATATGAGAAGTCACTACAGAACTAATGACTCTAAAGTCTATGGGAGTCTGCAGATGGGGACTGAAATAGGGTTTATTAAATGTTGAGCAACAGTGAGAGAAGAGATAGGCTTCAAGTGATCATTGCCTTTCAGGACTGTGGAAGAAAAGCACCAAAATGAACTCTCAGGATGTTCAAAATAAAGAAATAGGATCCAGTGTGTTTGCATAGTGTGCATTTGACGTGTGGAATTTGCTGCCGAAGGATATTGTGCATTCTAAATCTTTCTGCAGGTTCAAAATTGTGAAAGAGTTCATCTAAATTTGTTAAACCCAATTATTAGACCTCAACTGAGGAAGTTATCTCCCCAAGTCACTGACCATTGGAAGCTGGGGGAGTACATACATACATACATACATCACTGCATGGTTGTTTTGCTCTTGTGCACTCTTCCCTTGATTAGGCTACTGTTTCTGGAGAGACTAAATGGACTATTTTTATATTCTGAGATCTCAAAGATTGCAGAGCAATTTTTGTAAGCTGTTAATTTGTGTGTGTACAGTATATAACTAGCTAGAACCTAAGCAAGCCCTTCTGTGTAAACTAGCATTTGGTGACATTAAGAGAGAGAAACACACAGATGCTATATTGTGGGACATGGACAAACATGAACATGACACAATAACATACAGAAGACGTGTCATAATGGTGAGGCTGGGACTTACACTTGAATTCATCACAGTTCAACAAGGCCTTTTTTACAGTTAAAGGATCTCACTTCTCTCATCAGGGAATTGCTTAAGCTGAAATTAGGTTCGAAGGTGTTAATGCCAGAGAGAAAGGGAGACTTTTGTCTCCTGCCCTCTGGTAAAGCTACATAATTGTTTTGCCAGTACATTTTTCTGTTATAGGTGACAGCATCTTTAAGCATTATGGTTTCTGCATGGGAGAGGTGGGGACCTGCTGGTAATCAGAGCTGGAGAACAGAAAATTATTAAGAAACCTGCTCCTGTATTATAGGTCACAGAGCAACAGAGCAGAAACCACACCTATCCCCTGCTAACACCTAGATTGTCTAGAAGATATGCAGGCATTGTTGTTTCTGTGTGATTCAAACCTGCAAACACATTCTTCCAGATACGGAAACAATTTCTTCTACAGAGAGGATAACGGTTTGACCTTTTTGGAGGAGATTGTTTTGCTGTAGGATTGATATTGTATTAATCATAATATTGACAATATTGCACTATAGTGCTTTTAATATCCTGCATGTGAAAATTTTCTTGAATAGCAGGGTTTTTAAAAATTCTACACATAAGACAAAGCTG
This sequence comes from Anthoscopus minutus, assembly GCA_013399455.1. Classification (NCBI taxonomy): domain Eukaryota; kingdom Metazoa; phylum Chordata; class Aves; order Passeriformes; family Paridae; genus Anthoscopus; species Anthoscopus minutus. The sequence goes on along the minus strand of VWYI01012855.1, from coordinate 6,101 downwards.
GCTAAGGCTGCCCTAGGTGATAATGGAAACAGCTGCTGTGACTGAAGGGTTTGTTTCTGTCAGTTTTCCTGTTCTGGGTAGGTAGTGCGATAGACAACTGGCCCTTTTGAAAGCGCCTTTTTCCCCCACCACTTTGTTTATACCTGGAGAATCGTAAAGGTAACTGTGAGAGGACTTGGAGAACTGTTTTCTCTTTCCTTGCATGAATGTTTCTTTCTCCTGGGAAATATTCACTCTTTCCCTTAGGTGTCACTATTTATCGTTGCTAGACTTGCTCAGGCTCCACAGGCATTCAGAATTTGGCTGAATGGTGGTTTTGCTCCATCCCTCAGGAGTCTTGGCAAGTGTAATGTGTGTAGCCTGCTCTGCCAGTCTGTGCTGCCTTACATACTTGTCTCCCTCCTACATGAGAGAATAGCAGTGACAGCCTGTGTAAGGCTGTTACCAGAGATCTATATTAGTGCAATGTTATAAAAGATACCTTGCCAGTAATTTCTTGTGTGGGATATGTCTTAAAATGGGCTTGATGGTTGTATGCACTTATTTTCTTTAAAAAAGAGTGATATTGCTAGTAAGCATGAAATTTCTCAGAGATCTAAACTGTCAGCCCTTTAATTTAAAACCAAATGTTTTTAGTTTTGCTTCAGAAAGATGTTGATTCTGGCAAATTTTTCCCTTTCAAGGTCAATGTTTTTTCATATAATAATTTTATTAAAAAATTTAAATCAATGTTTATGTATATCAGTGATAGAAAAAAATATTGCTGTCAACACTTGCCATTTACCCAATAATTAATTCTTATCTCAAACCATCTATCTGATGGCTTGGGTCATTTTACTGACTTCTAAGCGAGCACTTTAATTTCTTCCTACTTCATGTAACTGTAGCATACAACTTCACAACTTGTGAAATTGCCAGGGAGAGCTGTTTCACCTGCCATCCACCTATTCCTACAATGAATATCTAACACTGTCACACCCAGGACCTTGAGCTATTTAGTTATATTCACTAGATCTCACTCATTACCACTGAAGTTGGGTCTCCTTTGCAAAATCTTCACTCTGTGTGCAACAAAGGAGGCAAGCTGTGCCTACCGCCACCTCCTTAGGAGATTGTTTTCTTTGGTAGACAGGAGTTTTAAACAATTTTATGCTTGCAGAAACCTCAGTTGTTTTTACAGGAAGCCTGAAAACCTAATAATTGCAAAAGTTGAACTACTGTGCATGAGAAGTTTACAGTATTGAATGTTTGCAACATCATTTAAAAATATAACTGGAAGAAAGCTAATGAGTTGTGAAAGTCCAGGTGATTGGCTTTTATTTTTCTTTATTTGTTTTAAGTTGTGAAGGTATTAAAGAAAATTTCTCTAAGGGTGGAGTCTCCTGTTTTTAATCCAAGAATGACCTAGCATTATGGGGGAAAAAAAGTAGATCAGGCTGGCAAGCAGATTACCTAAGGAAAACTCTGGTGTTTTTAACCATGCAAATAGCTAGTCATCCATTTTGAAATAGGATTAGTTTTGCTTGATAGCTCTGTGTTTTGTTTCTGCTGTGCCCAGAGTATGAACTCTGCAGCCTCCAAATAAGGGGAAAATGGCCGTAGATCACATCATAGCTTTAGCTCCAGGAGGAAAATGCTGTGGTCATTTACAGTGTTTAATCTAGGTTTGGACAATGTGTGCATGCTAGCTCATTGATGGCTACACAAGCAAGAAATGCAGAGAGATTGCTTCACTCCTCATACAGAAGATTTCATCCTCAGTAAAACCAAAAAAACAGAAAACAAAAACCAAAACCCACTTTTCTGTCCACAGGCAGAATTCCTTTTTATTTCACCAATAAGTGAATCAAGAACCATCTGTATCTCCTGCGGGTTTCAAATATCACAGCCAGTTTCTCCATGAGCTTGCAACAATATACATACGAAAGAAAAAGTGCAGAAGCAGAATAGGTAGCACTACTTTTAAATTACAAAGGGAACATTTTCCTCTCTTGCTAAGTTATATGTCTCTTGTTATAACTCTCCTAACAATGCTGGTTTAGGAGACTTGTTGATTTGGCAAATTAATGATTCTAAGTTACATATGGAAAAGGGTTAATTTTGCTCCTGTTGAAGAGTCTGAAAGGCTTGCAAATATAAGAGGAGAACTACCTGCAAAGAGAGTATCCCTGGGGATTTTCACACTACTGGTGTGAAACATACTTTTTGTATCAATAATGTGTTATTGACATTTAAATGTTATTTTATGAGGCTATAGTCATTGGGGAGAATATTTTGTTATTTCAGTTGAAAAGAAGTCAAAGCTTAATGTCATTTCTGGTATGTATATCTTAAAACCGAACACTAGAATAGTGTTCACTGAAGGTTTTTGTGTCCTACTTATCTGATACCATTCAAGTAGGATACTAATATAGTCTTGTTTTGGCAGAGCACAGGCCATTGGATAAAACTTTTCTAACTGAAAATGACAGTCAGGTCTATTAAAAGCAGAGCAGGTCATCTTGCATGAAATGTGAGTCGAACCAATAATGTGACTGCTTGCCTTTTGTTTTGTTTTGGTTTGGTTTGATTTTTTTACAATCAAGTGATGCCTGGAAGAGCTGGAACAGAGGCTAGATGGAGTAGAGGAGAATAAAGGATATTTATTGAGGCCTTCAAAGGCCACACCTGGACAGCACCAGTGTTGGCTCCTGGATGGCTCCAAAATGGAGGCAAAGGTCGCAGAGGGGCCGGTCCCGAGATCTCACTCTTTTTGTATGTCTGGGTCTATTTGCATACAGGAGTCCCTCTTGCTCACTCTCTTCCTTCTACATTGTTTTCACTTTGAGCCTGAAGTTTGGAAAAAATGTCCTTGAGTCCAATTGGAGTAGAATTGTTGTGTCTTCATTACCTTGTGAAAGGATCTTAGTAACCCTGAACAAAAGCCACACACCAATGCAGAATAGAAAACCCAAAAGCCCAAGGCATCACAAGCACCACAGACACTTTTGCAACTTTTTCTCCTTTTCCCACTTTCATCATTAATTTTATCCTACATCTGAATATCCATGACTTTGAAAGTGCATGTTTTTCCAAGTACATATTACCAAGATACATGGGTAGAAAGTGTATTTTGAAACTGTTTCTAGCTGGTTTGTTGAATACACTCAATTAGAAAAAAATGTCTGGCCAATTTTTCTCTTCTGTGTTTTTTGGCTTCTGTTGAATCTTGAATTTTAAGGTATTCTGAGAAAAGCATGAACAGAAGAACATTATATGGGTTGGCTACAGAAATACAATGCTATAAAGAAGTCTGAAGATAAGTGATGTCTCTTCTAAACATTTCTATGAATTAACTAATTATAGATATTATCATCTGCCACTAATTTTAAAATATGCTTGGAGAAATCTTTCTTAAGAGAACTTGGAACAATGCACTGTCAAAGGTGAATAACAAGAACAACTCCCTGCTCTGTACACTCCCTGCCTACTTATGCAGTGTGCTATTTGGTTAGGTTATTTTTTTCAATTCTGTTTCTATGAAGTCATTATTTTTACTTTAGAGAGGCCCATTTTATGATTATTTTTTTAAAGCTTGAATTTGGCATTACTACAATGGCAGGAAGGGAAGGAATCATGGTGTGTGTGGGAATGGAGCAGTAGTTATGCCCTCTCCCTTCCTTACCTGTTTGGAAATTTCTGTTTCAATGACTGACAAAACCATGAACATTTGTGTGATAGAAGCGCTAAGAGCAGACTGATCAAGTGACACTTTCTGATATCAAATATACTCAGCAAACCAGAGTGTAGTCTTGTGGCAATGAGTTTCTTGACTTGCCCCAAGGACACAGCTTTAATATCTTAAGAAACCATTTTATTTCAACAACAAAGTCTGTATCTTCCTTGTCAGGATAATCCAATGATACAACTTTGACTCATGTTTTCCTCATGTCTGTAAGTTCAATTACAAGTTTTGTATCAGTATTTGTAGTCTGCTCTGTGTGTTTTTTCATGTTGTGAATTTAGTTGTTCCAATTACTTGCCTGCTTTAATTAAAATAAGATTGCAAGCTGTCTGCCTCAGTTACCTCTTTGCCAAAAAATATTCTCCAGAGGTAGAATTCTTCAGGGTTTCAACTACGCTTTCTTGGTTCTAGATGTGGAGTCTGTCCGATCTCATATGACACTGTATGTTCCCCTTGGATCCAACCATTCTGTGTTCCCATGAGGCTGTTTCTGATGGCTGACTGGACAGTCTGGTGAGAGAGGAAGGAGAAAGAATGCTGTTGTGTTGGCAGAAGTCAGGAACCTAGGAGTCAGATTTTTGAAGAAAGACTCTGTGTTCAATTGATCCATCTTCTGCTGCACCAGGTACTTTCCAAGGGAGAGTTATACCCCACTGTGGGGTGGCTGCTGGTCCACAGAGGTTGAAATAGCTTGAGAGAAACCAAGAGGAACTGGAGGAGTAATTCTCCTTGGAGGCTAGAATTTGAATATCTCAGTGAGCCATTGTTCAGCAAACTTGGCCAACTAGGGTAGATAAGAGCAGGTTGTCTTTCCAGCTTCTGGCAGTTATCATTTTGAAATGTCTGCTGAACAGTGAGTGAGGTGAATCAAGACACCCAAGTATATCTGACCTCTTGCAAAACAAAATGAGAATGGCTTTCTCAAAGGCTTCTTGTGAACCTAATGAGTACCATGACTAGTATGAAAACAAAGGAAGTTCAAAAATGTTAGGTACAATTCTAAATAATTCTCTGCAGTACACCAACTTTTGTCAGTTCTGATTACTTGTCCTCTACTTGTTCTCTCAGCTTTTGGATCCTAGGATAAGGTTTGAATTTCCTGAATTCCTGCTCAAAATCTGTTTCCACTATCTAGAGTTAAAAAAACATGGAAAATTATCTCCTTATTTCAGGCCTCTCAAAACCTGCATAGTGTGCAAGAGACAGAAAGGTCAGGTGAAACAAGCTTCTATTTGCTATGCTCAGCAGCTGGTTTGATAATATTATTCATTCTCTGGATCATACCTCTTTCCAAACCAGACCTTCTCATAGAGGTAATGCTATAATCTTATCAACACTTTAATAACTTTAATATTCTATCTGTGATTGTCTCTCCTAACAGTTTTCAAGGAAAAGATCATTTATTCAGTAACTCTACTGCCTTTGCTTGTCCCAGGAAAGTGTTTAAAGAGAATTTGAAGTCTTTTACTACATAATGTAGCAATGCAATTCATTCTCTTTTGTCTCTTCTTGTAGTGTCTCAGGAAGAAACTTTTTTCTTCCTTTGTTCTTCACTGCCAAGGAGTAGAGGAACACAACAGCCTAGCTGCCCACAAATCACAGCAGGAAGTTATAAGCTCTAGCAGTGGTATAGTTTTTAGAAACCTCTTTGAATGGTAATGAAGAAATAAAAGGGGAAGAAAGAATGAAACCACAACGTGGTTCTACATTTTCACAAGCAGTGGACAATTATGGTTCACTTTATTCCTTCTCCTACAAAACCCTGTGGAAAATGTCATTTATCCTCTAGAAATTATGCCCTTTATTGTTGAGTCAATTTTTTCTTTACAAATCTCTTAAGATCTGGGACCATGGCTAAGCAAGCTGCTCTTTAGAGTAGCTTCAGCCCTTGCAAGCTGGCCCACCAAGTAACTTTTGCAATACATTCATGCTAAGTCCCTTAATCCTTTTCCATCCCTCTCACCCACATGCATCTGGAAATTAGAAGGCAATTCCAGTGTGGCTAATGTAGACATTAGCAATAAGGAATAACTTCCTCAACAACAGGAAAAGTCCTAGTCACATGACTTACTCTTCCTCTAATTCACCTTTCAAAGATTCTGTTACCAGAGATCTTTCAGGATGATATTTCTGATCTGTCCCTCATTAAAGGAAGGAGCTGGACTCTGATAACTTCTAACACCTCCCCATTTTATGTAAATGGTAATAACTGTTTTACTCTAAACACTGAATGACTAATTACAATAGCTACACGCTGGGACCTGATCACATTGATTGTCCTACTTGAAGACATAGCCACTGAATATTACACCCCTCTCCCATCCTTCATGTCTGGATTTTTTCCCATGGGAAGTGTCATGGGTTACAGTACAAAATG